>JAOXNR010006865.1:0-34340 GCA_028571225.1 Parsonsia alboflavescens
TCATTCAATCTCAATAGGGCTAGATTAGGGACCTTAAGACACAATGTTCATGGCTCTATAAAATGACTAAAATACCCCTACTACATAGTAGTAATTGACTTAGTCATTTTAAACACCTTCTATTATCACCAAAAGAAGATAATGTACTCCATGATACATTGCCGTAGAAATAGGAGGCTTGTTGAGATAAATTTCAACCCTTAGTCTTTGACCTACAGGTGTAATGACACATGTGCCCTTCTATGTAACACCCACCATTGAGCCTAGGTCTTGCATACCATCACCTTACTCAATAGCATCTACCATCCTTAGGAATCTAGTTCCATTACCATTGAATCACAAGAATATCGACTAGAAGAATATTCAGTACAATAACAATTGTACTACCGAGGCCTCGGGTTTAGTGATCTAACTAAGAACAACACACAACGGGGCGATTAACCCATCTCATAAATGAAATGGCATAGAGACCCTATTGTATGAGTTTGTCTTAACTAACTAACTTCAAGTACCTAACATACAAGGCTATTGATCTCCATAATGTGATCTCACCCATAGCATATCAAAGCACAACGAACTAGCTTACCCAGACCACCAACCCATACTCATCTCATAGGGACGTGTCCACGCAGTAGCAACAGTGATATTTGTTCTCTCTTCTTTGATAGTACCTTTAGAGAACAATCACTGACTGGTCCTATTCTGCACATACAAAATGTGCTAACACATAGTCCGGGAGCACTACCCAATGACTGAATTTACTCCACCCTACTTAAAGGAGACTAATGTGTTATGACCTTTGGGCAATGGAACGCCCAATTCCATTAATCGGCCAAGAACTAATTCCTTATGATTTAAACTTCTGGTGATCTATACCTTGCTATGCTGAATGTCCCAACACACAGATCACCTACTTAAATCAATTTGGACCTTATTGCATGTTATGCTAATATGTATAAAATTCTTATTAAGATTATATTTTTTTACACTTTTTCTCAGAAAATGATAGCCTTTTTGGGCATAAATCCCAACAATTACTTTATTCAAGAGTACTTAACAATAGGGTTCAGACAGAGACAACAAAGAGCAAAAAAGATTGGAAGTGGAAGTGTAACGAAAGAGTGAATCAAGAAGTTTCCGACCTATAGTTATCCTTAAACTTCGGTGCTTGGTTGAGAAGAAGCAAACAAAGGTACGCTAGCTTGCTGTCTTGTTCTCTGTCGCGAACTGGGATCGCTCGCCAGCTAGGTCAGACTGGAGCAAGATCCAAAGAGAAAATATTACCCAAATTTGGGGACAAGGGGTGGAAGGACCTCTCGATCTACTTACTATAGCCCTGGAATAAAAACGTCGTGTAGGCCTTCCCTCTTGCTCCGATCTCCCCTATGCCTAGGATGTTGTTTGGGCCAAGAGCCATAGTTAGTTGCTATTTCCATTTGGTTGTTTCTTTCTCGTTGTTGATATAGGCAAGACCTAGCTAGATGATGTCTGCTAGTTGGTAGTGAGACGACTCTTAGTACCTGCATACCCAAAAGGGGGCGCTAGTTAAAAAGGAAGAATTGGATTTTCTTTCTTGCTTTCCCTTCGCAGCGGGAAAGGAGTCTATCTATCTGCTGATGCAGTCGAAAATAGAATCTGAAGATTCGTTCTTGTTCATAAACTTGCAAAACAAGAAACGAAAAAGAACCTGATCCAATTTTCCTTCTAATCAAACTTCAAAGCAAGTAGTTAGAAGACGAAAATTAAAATCAAGCGAAAAAAATGATTTTTCGAATTAGTCGAAAATCGCAAAGCCGAAAAGAGGCAACTTTAATTCATCAAAACTGTCGAAAAACAATCAGCCTAAACAAAACTTAATGCCAAAACTAAACCTAACCCTAATTGGAAACGAAAAGTAAAGAGATTGCAAAAAAACCCCTAGAAAAATAGTAAATTATGAAATTGTTGCTTAAAACTGCAAAATTACGACAATGCCACTGAAAACAGAAAAGCTGCCCAAAACTCCATCGAAACGACTCCAGATGGCCAAAAAATGCCTTGCTTCATGGCATAGCCTTGCCTTTGGTTCGTTGGGCCATTCCGAGTCACCCAGTCAGATTTGAGCCCAATCCGAGCTCGTTTCAGTCGCCTCAGGAATTATGCCCGGCATCAATTTAGTGTTTCAGACAGCTCACGTCCTCTTCTTCAAACGTTCTAAACGTCGTGAAGCTGATTGTGGAACTGAAACTTGCCCCGCACCTGAATCACCTTGATCAAGAACCAGCTTTGCATCATCTGCCTATAGCTTTGGTAGATTTCCCCCAATGCAATCCACAGAAATTCCACTAATCCCTTGGTGGATAAGTCCAATGACTCAGTAGCAGAGCGGAATTGACTTTCTCATCTGGTGGATTTGAGCCATGATAAGGAGGCAATACATACCAAAAGGTTCGAAGAAGGAACGCGCAAAAGCGTATATAACCAATCTGCCCTTCTTATTAACCTATTCAAATTAGAGAAGCGGCTGGATCCATAGGGGAAGTGCACCTTAGTCGGGATGCATAGGGGAGTCAACAACTTTGCCATAATATAGTGGTGCCACTGCCCCTCTCTAAGTAAAGGTAAGATTCTTAGCCCTGTTGATGAACACCATTAAAAATAAAATAGGGACAGCCGTTTCCGGCTACTCATTTCGTATCTTGAAGAAAGTAAGCTTAAGAATAGTGGTCAGGTTCATAATACCCCTATTGCCCTTACTGATTTAAGGCCTCTGCCCGATCCCGAATGCGGGCAAGTTTTGATCGTGGTCGATAATACAATCGAAAAGACTAGCGAGCGAGATGGTACTTAATAGTACTCCCTCTCATTGCCTTATGCGTTATAATATCCTAAAATTGTACCGATGTCTTCTATACAGGCGGGTGCTCCAGAGAAGTGAAAACCTTATTTCTTTGGCATATCATACTCGCTCTTTCTTATCGGGGGTTTTGGTGGAATTGGTTTCGAATCCCATGCTATGTTGTAACATTTGAATTTCTCAACTTAACAAATGAGCGACTCACCATGTCTACTTTATGACACTGTCTTATCCTGGAAATCCAGGAGTTGGTAAAAAAATATATTTCATGTGATGAGAGGACCTACGTATGTAGAAAAGGGTAGACCCAAGGGTATGCCACCTTGAGTTCAAATTAGCTAGTGTAACTGATTCAACCGGGCATAATGCATTTGCACCGGGAACAAAGCTTGACACCCTTAACAGACACCTCGATGTTCGCACTAGAGTAATTTCCTACCTAGCTTAGGTTTGCCAGTTTTGAATTTAGGTTTGCCAGGCAGACAAGCAAAGTCAGCAGGGGGTTCCAACTCATAAATAAAGTATTAAGTTTAAGTTCCACAATTTGAAGAGCTTGTATCTTCTTGGCATTGGCTCTTTCCCTCCTTGGGCCTGGAGTTGGAGGTCCTGTTGCAGTCTTTGTCGCTGCATGTTCTTTACATCCCTTAAGCTAGTCCTAAAAAAAAAAAGGCAGTCCTTTTTGGAATCTCTTCTTCCTGCCAGTTTCCTTCCATAGCCTGTGCTTTTAAAAGGAAAGCATATTATGAATTTCCTGTTAAACCCTGATAAGAAAACGGCACTCCAGGACATGGAACCTCCCAGAAGCATCAAAGAAGTCCGGAGTTTAACAGGAAAGATGGCAACATTGAGTTGTTTCATTAGCAAGATGGGTGAAACGACTTCCTAGACACTCGAAAGAGGGAAAAGCCCTAATACAGCTCGAGATATCCATTTAAGGTTTTCTAATCTACCAAGAAAGGAAAAAGAAGGAAGAACAAAGAAATTAAGTCTGATCCGTCCTTCTCTTTTAGAGAGCCCGAAAACAAGAAAGAGCAATGGATCTGTTCTTGACTCAGAACAAGTAGATGATGAAGATCAAGATTGTTTAATAATTTTATTTCCTTAATTAGATAGAATTTTATTTAGAAACTTGTTTTATTTTTTTATTGTTTTCTTCCTGATTTTTTTTTTTATTTCCTAAACTGATTAGGAAAATAGTACTGAGCTTTAGTAGTTTACTTGAATTCTACTTCCTAATCTGATTAGGAACATAGAACTTCTACTATTATAAATAAGGATGAACGCCTAAGAGCGAAAAAATTGAATCTATTATCAATAATATTTCAGAGTTTATCTCTCTTTCCTTGTGATCCCAAGGTGTTGTTCTTTGTTTCTCCATTCTTTAACTACTTTAGATAGAAGTTTGTTTAGAGGAGAAGAACCTAAGTTTCAATGTCTCAACCTTTGGCAAGTTCAAAAGATAGATTATCGAAAAGCCTCAAATTGTGGCGGATTATCCAAAGTTTGAGTTCCTATTCATCGACACAGATCACCGATTACTATTCCGACTGTTCGTCCGAACTAAAAGTTGCAATTTTCTTGAGTTCCTATTATTAGATTTCTTCCAGAATTCCTTAATCCTCTACCCACCATATCCGTTTGAGTCAGTTCTCCATAAGGACCTCCGAAAATAGGCGACCGGAAGGAATTTTTCTTTTATTGGGGTCTATTGGTCATTTGGACACCGAAAGGGCACCTATGAATTTGCTGATTTTATCATTTTCCCTATTTTTGTGCTGTGAAAAAGAGAGTGGTAATTTTAGACGAATAGACCAAATCTATTTGTCTGACATCTTAAAACCCAAAACCTTTCTTGCTAAAACTCCAAAAGTGCACATTTCAGGATTAAGTTTCATGGGAGTAGCCTTCAATGTTTGAAAGGTCTCTCTGATGTCTTCAATAAAGTCATTTGAGGGCTTGAATTTGATTAAAATGTCATCCACATAGACCTCAATGTTTCTTCCGAGTTGTTTCTTAGAGACCTTATGCATAGCTCATTGGAACTCTACTTTTGCATTCTTCAAGCCAAAAGGAATTTTTGTATAGGAGTAGGTCCCAAGCTCAGTTATGAATAAGGCCTTTTCCATGTCCTCCAACACCATTGGGATTTGGTGATACCTTTTATAAGTGTCTAGGTAACAAAGCCCTTGGTATCTATTCATTGAATCAACCATTTGGTCAATGGTCGGAAGTGGTACGAGTCCTTCTAACAATATTTAGTAAGTGAGCTGAAGTCTACACACATCCTCCATGTCCCTTCCTTTTCTGGCACAACCACTGGATTTGCAAACCATTCGGGCACACGACCTCTTTTAGGATTCCAACTTCGAGAAGAGTTGGGATTCTCGAGCTATGACTTCATTACTTTTCGTAGCAAATGTTCTTTTCTTCTGTGTCATTGGCTTGACTCCTGGTCTGAATCCAACCTTATGTTCTACTATCCCTCTATCAATGCCTTCAAGTTCGGTAGGTCACCAAGCAAAGACCTTTAAATACACTTCAAGAGAGTCAACGAGCCATCCTTTGAGCTTAGAAGGTAAAAGTTCCCCTATTTTTATTCCTTTTTCGGGGAATTCAGGGTTAGGAAAACTTTTTTTCCCTTGTTAGCTACTTGGATTCTAGATTTGTCATCATTCTTAGAAAGGCCAATGAAATCGAACTAGGAGGACACTGCCAAGGTCTCTGCATCTCCTTCACCGAGGTAGCATTCTGAGGCTACTTTTCTATCTCCTTCTAGGCAATCCTGTTGTCTCCAACTTGAATCATCCTGCAGTAGCTTGGTAAGGAAATTTTAGCCTTCAGATCCATGACCCGTTTTCTTCCAAGAATTCCGTTGTAGGTACCTGGTGCATCAACCACTAGCCAATCTATGACCTCGGTTACTCCTTTGCCATTGGAACTTGCAGGATCCCTTCTGCATAGGTCGTACTGCCACTGAAGCTAGTCAGAGCTGTGTTACATTTTAGTAGCTAGCTCTTATCTATTCCCTTTTGATCGAATGCACTTTTGTATAGGACATTCACTTCACTTCTAGTATCTACCAAGATTTTTCGGACTAAAAACTCTCCAATTTGGAATAACACTATGAGGGGGTTAGCATCTACTCCTCGAGCTCATTTTGACCTCTTCTCAATCTCATTGATCTCTCTTAGTGGTGGTCATTGTTGATTGGCTACCACAGGTGGTGGATTTGCAGGACTTACACAAGTCACCTTCCTTTATCAACCTCCCGATTTCTCGCCTGAGGTCAAAATAGTCTTCTGTGAGGTGATCGTGGTCTTTATGGAAATGACAGAATTTTGTCATGTATCTCTTTACCAAGGGGATCTTGAGAGGTCTTGGTGGCTTTAAGAGACCTTTCGTTTCCATGACCACTAAGATTTCTACTCGCGAGGCTATCGGAGTAGTAATTAGATCAAGAATTATCTTCTTTTTCTTATCCTTTGAATGAGAGTCTTTCCTATCCCGCTTGGATGCTTGTGGCCTCTTAGATCGCCCTTTATTTCTTTTTCAACCATCAAGGCAAAACTGGGAATCTTCTTTTGGATTGCTGTCTCCTATGCTCTGATCAATTGCTAGAGGAGGTCTTCATTGGTTCTTCTGCCAGCCTGAGAGCTACATACCACCTTTCCAATTGCTGCTTAAATTTCATGATGTACATCTCATCATGCTTCTACTCAATTGCCACAGCTTCATTGTTGAACAGACTGTAATAATTCCTAGTGCTCTCACTAACCTTTTGTTTGATGTTTAAAAGGTCATTGATGTCTTTCTCGTACATTTTGTTGCTTTGATAATTTTCCAAGAACAACTCTTTTAACTATGTCTAGCTCGAGATGCTTGCCTCTAGAATTCTTTTGAATCATGTCTGTGTTTTCTTTGTTGACGTGGACTGGAAAATTCGGCACTTGACATGATCAAGGTATTTGAACACCTCCATGTAAGAAACATACTCATCTATATGTTACAATGGTTCACCTGTGCCATCATATTTCGCCTTGACTTGAGGTGTTTTAAATCTCGGAGGCATTCAAGTTATTCTGATGTTGTGGACACATGACGATGGTTCGAACAAGTCCACATTACTCTGTACCTCTTGGTCTCCATTTCCTTCATGATTCTCTTGGAGAGTCTCTCTCCTTGGTGGATTCAGGGCTATCTCCTAAGTTTTTTTGCCTATTCTTTCAATCATTCTTTCTCCCGGAGGAGTACTCAGTGATTTCCCTTGCTCGTCAAGACTTGTTCCTTGTCGTTGACGTTTGGAGATTGTTGCCTAGTTGAATCTATCTCTAAAGTCATAACCACGATATTTGCATAGAGTTTCTCTGAGGTCTATCACAAGTGGTGCTCTTTCTATGTTGACTCTTTCTTGAATCCTTACCCCGCGAGCCCCTTCTTGTGCAGGCTTTGCTTCTCGACCTTCACCATCTGGGTTTTGGACTTGTGGAAGGTCTCGACATGTCCCTGATGTGTGAGCAATGAGCTCGCTACTGATTTATAAACCATCTTTGTGACGTTGCGACAGGCTTCAAATTTCGCAATGACCTTTGTGGAGGTCCCAACAAGTGATTTAAGTCTTACAATATGTATAAAGTGTTATAGATTCTTAATCGTGGCATGGAAGATTTATGAAATAGATTGGAGCTCACTGGTTCGAAGGTCGAGGTCCAACGAGAGGTTGCTCCAAGCTTTCTAAAAGTTGGTGACCTAAAAGGTCAGCATCTTGAGAGGTTTCTGACTCACTTTTAAAGTTGTTGGGTCAAACCTCCTTCATTCGGGTTAGAGCTTGAGTTTATTTAGGTCAGGTTATTCAAGACTTACCCATTTTACCCATCAAAGTTATTTGCATATTTTTTTATTTTTTTTATTCTTCGTAAAATATAAAGATATATACAAGTTAAACAAAATAAAATTTCAAAATATTAAAGAGTGACAAAAATGAAAGAAGAAAAAATATTTTTTAAAAAATAGATAGTGATGGAGCTTGGAAATGATCTCCGAGTCACCCTAAACCGTGATCACACTTGGAACCACAACCTGAAATTAAAGATTAGATCATCGGAGTGGCTGTTGCCCTGGGGATACCTTCGATGCCTAAGTCAATATTGTAAGAGTTTAATCTTTGAGTAAATTAACTCCTTTTGTCCATGAACACTGTGTGTTTCGATAATATATATAGAATAATAGGTTACCTCTTTGATCCAGGCTCTTCAATTACGTGAAAGTAGTTAACTTGGATAATTATGAGATCATATCGTATCTCGCCAATTGCTCCTAGAATTGTGTGGTTTCCCTACGTTTGGATACCTTTCCATGCACACCTCTGGTCGAGAGCTACAAGCTCCCTCTAAACCAACTTCGCGACCTACTTGTAAATGCCGAAGATCTCAAGTACCCTTTTTAGAAGGTCATGATGAGTGATGAATAGGTACATAGAGTATGTCAGGAGTCGCAGATATTTAGTCTTGACATGGAAGATGTACGAGATGGATTGGAGCTCACCAGGTCAACGGTCATAGTTCAGTAAGGCCACTCCTAAATTACCCTTTGAGATTTTTCAAATCAATGGGGAGTGAGGCCTGAATAGGGAGAACATAGTCTCCGCTCGGGAGTCTAAGCAACCTAATAGCCATCATGTTGGACACATAGTAATTCACTTAACTAACCTCAAAGGAGGGATTCTTCTGCCTTACTTGCATCTTCTGTTTTTTGACGTAGTCCATTTTTGAAATTTTCCAGTAGCACAGCTCGTTCCTAATGTTGTCTGAACCATTGTTGGGTTCATAGCGAAGTGCCATCTTTATAGAGTTCCAATTTCTTTGGACCTCTTTAGGTGCTTTTTCAATGTCGGTGTCTCCATGGCCCATACAAGACTAGTATAGGGTTCCTTCAATTCAATAATAGGTACAAACTACTAAGTCCTTTCTAATCCTTCGGTGGGAATCAGAAGGTTTCTTTTTTCTTTGCCAAGCTTACAAACAATCTGGTCTAGTCTGAGCCCTACTCGAACTGGAATTTGAATAAGACGTCCCTAGTCTGTCTGGTGAGCAAAAGAGGGATAGAATTTTCCTGGTCTACTTGACCCATTCTGACGTCGAGAAGGTCGGGTCGACCCAGCCGGTCTAGCTAGTAGCCTTCCTCCATTCTGCTGGATTGGGCAGTCTAGCAGACCACACATAGGATAACTATGGGAATTCTTCTTGCTGGTAGGAAACTTCTTTGTTTTTTAGCTTTCAACAAGTCTTCTTTAACTTTTCTGAGTGCTAACATGTCTTTCTTTCCTTGTTCTGGTAGCAATGAGGACCTCTTAGCTACTGAAGTCCTCCATCCGAACTAAACAAGGTTAGCAAGGAGGATAGCCGTTACTCCCAGCTCCCACCAGCTACCTTGGCGACACTGTTGGTGCTTTATCTGCTATTTTTGCCACGACGCCAACCTTTGGGGAATCTTCATTCAAAATCCCCATCCCCAGATTCAGAGTAAGAAAGTAACAATGGCGAGAGGGACTTGGACTGCCATGCAGAGAAATGCAGAAGCTGTTTCCTTGCAGATTGTTTAGAGGCCCACAAAGACCGTGATTTCTTCTTCTTTCTCCCAGTCTACTTAGCCGGAGAAAGGACTTCCCTTGACCTCTTCAAGGAAGGGGAAGGCCTCTATGGCCTCAAAGCAGGGGTTAGAGTTCAATAGTTATGTGACCAAGGAGGTCGCTGAAACACCGAAAAGGCTAGGGAATCAATCCTTAGCATCCCACACTGATGAGGGGACTGCCAGATGGGTCCCCAACTTTGCCATGGAGTCCTCCGACTCCTTGTTCCAGTGGCCACACTCACAGTCTTTCCTAATGGAGTGTGTGCCTCCCGTTGACTGGGATATCTGTTGTCAGCTCACTAAAGATGAGCTGGATCGATACACTGCTTCTATCCGCACTATTGTAAGTTTTCTTAGTTTCTAGATTCTTGTAGTCAATTCTGTGTCAACTTTCCTTGATTACTGATCTTTTTTCTTCTCTTTTCAAAACCATGTCTTCTTAGGTGAGTGATTAAGGAGACAATTGGAAAGAGTGAAGAAAGATCAGGAGTTCTCTACATTGATCTCCGAGCTCCAAGACGAGAAAGCTCTCCTTGAAAAAGAAAATATAGAGCTTGCTGCCACCGCCAAGCTAGTCAATGCCTCTTATATGGTCTCGCGCAACCTTCTAGCTTTGGCCTCAGCCCTTGAAGAAGCTGTCAAGAAGAACAACCAATTACTCAAGCTTGGTAAAAACCAGAAAGATCACATCCATGAGCTCGACTCTCAACTGGGGGACTTCTAGGCCATATGTGAGGAGGATGGCAGCCTATCTCTATCCATGCTCGAAAGGATCCCAACTATCCAGGCTTATGTGGAATCCATCCTTCAACGTCAACTATTTGGGCTCTATGTCTTTATAATCGACAAGCTACGAGAAGTTAATGGGGATCTAAAGATCAATCTAGAGGTCCACGAGGGGATGTGTCATCCAAATGCTACAGCTCCTCTTCCTTAGGAGTGAGAGAGTCTTGATCCGACCTCACAGGAGGAGGTCGCTATTGTTGAAGCCTTGGCCCAAGTTGGTCAAGCTGATGTGGGCACTACTGCAGAAGAGAAAAGTCCTCTAGACCAACCTATCAAAGCCCCAACTTCCGAAAGAGTGATCCATGATGTTCCCCCAAGGCATATGGTAATCCCCAAGGTACAATTATCCATAGCTATGGAGATTTAATTACCCATTATCCTTTTCATCCCTAGCTTGTTGATTTAGATGAGGTACTAGATCTTTCCCAAGCTACTCGTCTATCTTTACTTAGACCTTTGTATGAGAATATTGATGATTATCCCCCAGGTCCCTCTGATGCTGCTGGTCAAGAGATAGCTGTGGACGAGAAGGTTCTGCCAAGCTCGCTGGAGGCTCCGAGAGATGATGATGAAGAGGACTAAATTGCAATAGAATAGAACTTACATAGTCTTTCGACTTCTCATTTCATGCTTTGTAATATACAATGCTCATCTTTCTGAGCTTATATTTCTTCTCTTTTTATTGAATCTCTATTTTAAGAATCAATAACTTCCCAAAGTGTCTTCATTTCTGCTTCAACACTTAAGACTTGTATAATAATCTTGATTGGCTTTGAAATTTAGGCAAATAAGGAGAAATAAGATCTCAATAAGCTCTGCAAACTTAACTTTTATTTATACGTCTGAAATTTGATATGCACTTGCCAAGATAAAAATTGAAGAGGTCGTCGAGGTATCCTTGCTACTCATCAAGCTCCTTTTTGACAATATCCCAAGTTGTATAACGAACTTGCAAGGTCTGAGAAGTATTAGAAAGCCTTAAGGTTAGAATATCTTTATTTGGCAAACATTCCAAGGTCTCAAGAGTTGTTTTCCATCTAGATCAACAAGCTTATAGCTTCCTCCTTTGCGAATGTCCTAGATTATGTAGGGTCCATCCTATCCTAACTTTCTTGTAACTTTGTCAATTGTCCTTGCTGTCTAACGTCCAACCTCTTGAGGACCATTTCTCCAACTGTGAAATGCTTTTCTTTCACCTTGTTGTTGAAAATATTTGTAACTTGCCTTTCATATCTTCTATTAGCTTCCATGACTTTATTTTTTTACTTCTTCAAGGAGCTTGAGGTCTACCCTTCTCTCCCCCTTGTTTAGGATAAGGGTGTAAATGACATGAGACTATTCAGGAACAGTTCGGGCTCAAGTCAATGAAAGTTTGATCTCGGCTCAATGAAAGTTCGAATTCGGCTCGTCTTAAATGAGGTCGGACTCAGCTCCAGCTCGGCTCTCTTATTAAAGGAGCCAAGCCAAACCCTTATATATTCGTTCATTTAGGCTTGCGAGCCTAAAAGAGCTTTTATATAATAATAATTTATTTATATATTATATAATATAATATATTTATTATAGAAATTTTTTTAAAATATATTTTATTTAAATTTCATTTTACCCTAAATTCCGCTTGATTCCCTCGTTTCTCTTCCAAAAAAAAACCGTCTTCTTCTCTTCTGCGTTCCTAATGTCGCATTTCCCTCCTTTCTCTCCCAAAAAAAAACCCTCTTCTTCTCTTCCCTTCCTAGCGCCGCATACACAGGTTGAGGCAATGACAAATTCTTCTCTTCTACCTTCCCACCCAAAAGAAACCCTCTTCTTCTCTTCTTCTCTTCCTTCCTTCCTTCTGTTTGCCGACTGTTTTTCTTCTCCACCCAACCTTAAATCTATGTTCTTCTCCATCCAACCTTAAATTTATGTTCACCTACCCCGGCCCATCATCTTACCGTCGCCGCCGCTGGAACCCAACTATCATCTTGCCGCCACCGATTGTTGTGCTGCAGGTTAGTTCTTATTTTTTTTATTTATTTATTGGCAAATTTTCTTTATGGATTTGTGGAATGTGGATTTTGAGAGTAGATGTGAAAGGAATGACCCTGGTCCAATTTTTAGTGGTTCAAGACAATTATATTTAACTTTCCAGCTGGCAGTACTTTTATAGGGAAGATGTCTGCAATTACTTCAGGTTAGAGATTTCTACCTGCCATTTTCTGGTCAATCTTGAAACAAAAATTCACCTCATTTGTTCAAAATTGATTTTCTTTGAATCTCATTTTGTAGTACATTTGGGCAAGTTCAAGATGTGAGAATTCCCTGCCAGCAGAAGCGGATGTTTGGGTTTGTTACTTTTGGTAGTGCTGACACAGTGAAGATAATTCTATCAAAAGGAAATCCACACTATGTTTGTGGAGCTCGTGTTCTAGTGAAACCTTATAGGGAGAGGTCAAAGCTAGTCGAAAGGTGCATATTTGTATTTTTTTTAATATTACTGAACTACTAATTTATGTTATTAGTTCTGTCCTCCTTAAGAACACAAAATTTATGTAGTGACACTAGTTTCTAGTTGCATTTTTATCCAAGTCTCTATACACTTTAACACCAGTAAACAGGTCCATGTCATGAACATGTCTTGCTTTCTCATAAGTTTATTGAGTCTTACTTTTTTTTTCTGTTTTTTTTTTTTGTCTCGTATGATCTATTTGCAATCATCTTTCCTTCTTTTTTCCCTCATGGTTCATTATTTTGCTGTTGGAAATTCCAAGAGAAGTTTGAGTCTCAATTATGCTACTATTTTGACCACATCATTGATTCAGAATTTCAAACAAGTAAAGACTTTAGTTTTTACATCATTCTACTCAAATGGAAGAGCAATTTTCTTTTTCTCTTTCCACTTCTTATACGATCTTATGTTCTTGTACTCTTTCGACTCCCATATCTAATGAGCCTTGTAAGAAATAGTTGAATCAAGCACCCCTACCATCTTAGTATTTGTAATTTTCATTTCTGTGGGAAACAAGATTGCCATTTCCTAGAATGATCAGGAAGCAGCTAATTCAAGAACATGAGCAGGCCCTTGAATTGGAGGCCTGGCGTCTTTCCCAACCGCAATTAGCAAGAAAACATCTGTCAAATCAAGCCTGCTTTAGCTATGCTATGGATGACTTAAAGTTTTCAGAAGGTTTGACATGTTTGTCATAAGCTTCTTCCTCTATCCCAGTGTGCATGAACCATACTGTAATGAGCTTACTGGGAAGGCTTATAGTTTCCTGGGCTAGATCCTCTAGTAAATCTTCAATCAAATTTCACTATCCTATGTAGTTTTTGTTTTCATGTTATGGGAGACCCATCAATTTCTGATTCAGGGTTTTTAATATGTTTTTCATAAATTTTGAATGCATTTATCAGCTTCTTTGAATTTTAACTATCTTCTATAATTTGTGGTTTTCCTACTTTTTTCCTTCATGTTCCTGGGGTGATGGGTCTTCTTTTTGCTAATTCTGTGTCTATTTCTGAACATGTACAGTAATTGGGGCAAAATGGATTCAATTGAGGCTGCAAAAATTGTGCACTGCAGAATAATGAGATTAGAGACTAAAAAGGTTACAAGAAAAATTGTTGGGTATATCTACTTGCATGATCTCCCTGACCAAGAGATGATAAGATTGGCTTTGAACAAAATGGCCATTACAGTTTTCTGTGTTCTAAGTTATGCGGTTTATATATTCACTCTTTCAAATTAGTATGAATTTTTGACCATCTGGCTATAATGAATGTTGCTATTAAAATTTTGAACTCATTTATGATTTTGAAACATTTGATGTTTTATTGCATGAAAATGCTAAAACATACTAACTGATCAATGTTGATTTTTTCTAGTTATTTGACTGGGAACTTGCTTACTGGACTAGTACCTGATTCTGATGGTTTATAGAGGAGCTGAAATGTATGTTCATCTTTAATAGTTTCACACTACGCAGATGTCATCTGTTGGTTTGGTATCTTGGTGTCTCCTGAGCTATTATTCTGGAATCTCCAGTTAGCATTTGAATTGTGATGATGTAAACAACATGGATTTTTTAACCCTCCTATCTTGCCTATTTGAATGTATTATATAATTTCATTTGATTAATTTGAATTTTGAATGTATTGCATAACTACATTTTGATTTGTTTAAATGTACTCCATTTTGAATTTTAAATATAATTATTATAAAATTTAAGTTAAATAGGTGTTTTTTTTTTTTAAAAAAAAAAGGCTTAAATGAGCCTCGAGCCGAGCTTAAACAAGTTTTAACTAGAATTTTCAATTTTTGTAGAGGAGCCCGAGCTGAGTCTTCACAAGTCGAGCTCGAGTCTTGCTCTTTAGGCTCTTGAGAGCCCGAGCCTGAATAAGAGCCTCACAAAATATAAATGAGTCGAGCTCAAGCCTAGTACATTCGGGTTCAACTCGGCTCGTTTACACCCCGTTTAGGACACAGTAATATTCTGTCAATCTTAATGACTTCATTCCAACTTTGACTGGTGTTATAGCTTCTGGACCGAAACATAGACTAAATGGTGTTTCTCCAATTGCTTTCTTAGGTGCGGTTCTGTATGCCCATAGGATGCTTGGAATTTCATCTAGCCAGGACGGTTTACGACCTTCCTTCTCGAGCTTGGTAAGTTTGTTCATGAGACCTTCCAATATTGTTCTGTTTGTGACCTCAGCCAATCCGTTCGCTTGGAGAGGAGCTACAGAGGTCAATCTCTATTCAATGTTCAAGTTTTCACAGAAAGTCTTGAATGGGTCTCCTATAAACTGCCTTCCATTGTCTCAGATGATAGCTCAGGGAACCCTGAACCTGCATACAATATTTCTTCACACAAAGGACTATACCTTTGGCGAGGAAATTATTGCCATTGGTTCTGCTTCAACCCATCTAGAGAAGTATTCTACTACAACAATCATAAATTGAACACCCCCCCCCCTCCACTCCCCTAGGGAAGGGTCCTAATATGTCAATTCCCCAGATATCGAATATGATCGACATGCTAATAGGTTGATACTCTAGAGGGACATGTGATTTATTTCCATGCAGTTGGTAGCTCGTGCATTTTTATATTATCTTTTCAATATCTAAAATCATAGAAGGCCAATAATAACCTGTCCTTAGTATCTTCTTTGCAATGGTTTTTTCTCCTATGTGTGATCCACATATTCCACTATTTACTTCTTCAATGACATACTTTCCTTCTCCCTTGCTCAAGCATTTGAGTAATGGTCATGTGTACGTTCTAATATACACCTCGTCATCACCTATCAGGACATAGTGAGGTGCCCATTTCCGTATTTGGCTAGCTTCTTTGATATCTTGTGGAAGGTCACCATCTTTAATGAACCTGTAGATTAAGTATCTCCAATCTGCTTGATCCTCTATAACCAAGTTCTCCTCTTGGTTTATGCTATCTTGAGTCTAGTAGACTTTAGATAGTGTGTCGGCTTCTGAATTCTACTCTCTAGTTATTTGCTCAATAAGGAAATACTCCAGTTTTGATGTTATATCCATTACTTGGTTGAGATATTTAAACATGTTCACCTCCCTGGATTCTTATAGCGACCTGGCTGGCTATAACTTGTGAATCAGTTTTTGCATGCAACTTCTGCACTTTTAGAGCTCGTATGAGTCTTAGACCTGCTAAGAGAGCCTCATAATCGGATTCATTATTCAAGGTTGGCAAGTTCTATTTCACAAAGTAAGGCATTCTCACTCCCTCAAGGCGATCAATACAATTCCCACACTTGAATTTTCCTTTTTAGTGGAACCATCTGCGTACATGGTCCATACATTAATTTCACAAGTGTTTGCGAGCTCCAGTGTAACTCTTGTGCATTCTTCTATGAAGTTTGAGAGAGCTT
The DNA here is from genome assembly GCA_028571225.1 of Parsonsia alboflavescens. Lineage (NCBI taxonomy): Eukaryota > Viridiplantae > Streptophyta > Magnoliopsida > Gentianales > Apocynaceae > Parsonsia > Parsonsia alboflavescens. The sequence goes on from JAOXNR010006865.1 coordinate 16,133, forward strand.
GAGCTTTTATGGCTTTCCCTGGCTCAAAATCAATCCGATATCCTGAGAATTCAAGCGACCACTTCATTGTCCGACTCGACAGCTTGGGTTTCGCCGGAGCTTGTTTTAGTGGCAGATTGGTTAATAATACTCTTATCAAGGAAGCTTCAAAATAGCTTAAGCTTCCTTGAAGTAATAACAATCAGGTACAAGAATTTTTCAAGGTTTGAATATCTAATTTTAGGTCCACGGAGCAAACAGCTTACATAATATACTGGAAATTGTAAACCTGACCATTCCACTAGTAGTAACGAGCTGACTCCCTTCTCTGTTGCAGTTAAGTACATCAAAATTTCTTCTCTCGACCTTCGGGAGACAAGTTGTGGAGGTTTTCCCAGAAATTCTTTTATTTTCCCAAAAGATGTTTGGGAATCTTCAGTCCATTGAAAATTTTTGGGCTTTTTCAGGACGTCATAAAACTTCTCACCCTTGTCAGCCATCTTGTTGATGAAGAGTCCTAACGTCGCTATTTTTCCTGTCAGGCTCTGGATTTTTTTAACATTTTTGGGAGGTACCATGTCTACGAGTGCTTTTATTTTGTCATTGTTGGCATCAATGCCCCATTCTGATATCATGAAATCCAAGAACTTCCTTGCTAAAACTCCAAAAGTACATTTTTCAAGATTAAGCTTCATGTGAGCAGCTTTCAGAGTCTGGAAAGCCTCCCTTAGATCCTCAATGAAGCCTTCTGATGTCTTGGACTTAATCACAATATCATCCACAGAGACCTCAATGTTCCTCCCGAGCAGTTTCTTGAAGACCTTGTGCATGGCTCGTTAAAATTTTGCCCCTACATTTTTTGAGCCAAATGGCTTTTTGGTATAGTAGTAGCTCCCGACTTGTGTAATGAACAACTTCTTCTCCATGTCTTGCAATGCCATTGGGATTTGATGATACCCCTTATAGGCATCCAAGAAACATAGCCATTGGTAGCCAACTGTTGAGTCTGCTAATTGATCGATGCTTGCTAGCAACTATGAATCTTTCTGGCAATATTTATTCAATGTGGTGAAATCAGCACACATCCACCACGTTCCTTCCTTTTTTGACACAACCACTAGATTGGCAAGCCATTCTAGATATACGACCTCTTATAAAATTCTAGCATCAAGAAGAGCTATGATTTCATTTTGTTCTGGAGCAAAATTTCTTCTTTTTTGCTTTACTAGTTTGACTCTTGGCCTAAGCCCGACCTTGTGCTCTGCTATCCTTTTGTCGATTCCTTCGAGGTCAATAGGTCTCCAAGTGAAGTATTTCAAGTATTCTTGAAGGGAGTCAACGACCTTCCCTTTAATCCTGGAAGGCAATAGTTCGCCTATCTTGATCCCTTTTTCAGGGAATTCCAAGTTGGGAAAAACCTTTTCTCCTTCATTGGCCACCTGGATTCTGAATTCATCATTCCCTTTTGGAAGGTAGATGAAATCCTCCCTCTCGGGCACTGCCTAGGTCTCTACATCCCCTTCTGCGAGGTAGCATTCCGCCGCTGTCTTCCTATCTCTTTCTAGGTAAACCCAGGTTTCTCCAACTGGATCCTCATGCAGTTTATCAGTAGGGAGATTTTTGTTTTTATGTCCATGAACCTTCTCCTTCCAAGAATTGCATTGTAAGTTCATGGTCCATAAACCATTAACCAGTCCATGACCTCTGTGACCCCCCTACCATCCATATAGATTGCAGTTGGAACTCGTAGAAACCCTCTGCAAAGGTCTTGTTGCTATTAAAGCTGGTCAGGGCAGTGTCTGACTTTATCAATGAGCTTATATCTATCCCCATTTGGTCGAATGCCTTTTTGTACAAGAGATTCACTGCACTTTCTGTGTCAACTAGTATTTTGGGTACCAAGAAGTCTCAAATCTGGAATGCCACCATTAGGGGTTCTGAATCTTCTCTCCAAGCTCACTTCTATGGAGTTTATCTCTCTTTCCGGAGGTCGCTGATGGTTTGTTACTGCAAGAGGTGGATTTGCTAGATTTATATTCGTAGCCAGGAATTCTTGTAAGTGGCCCTCCTTGAGCAGCCTTTCAATTTCTCTCTTGATGTCGAGGCAGTCCTCTGTGAAGTGGCCATGATCCTTGTCGTAGTGGCAGATTTAGCCACATCTCTCTTTAGAAGACCCTTCTTTTCTGTGACTACCAGTATTTCTGCCCACGATGTTTTCAAGGAAGCCATTACTAGGTTTGGAATGGTCTTCCTCTTATTATCTGAAGGTCCTCCATTCGAATAAGGATCCTTCTTGTCTCGCTTTGATAACTATCGATTTTTTGGTCTCCCCTTAGTTTCTTTCTCAATAGTCACGGCAAATCCAGGAATCCTCCTCCGAATTGCTATTTCTCCAGCCTTTAATAGCTTTTCGAGGAGTGTTTTTAGCTCCTTGATGATCTTTAGTAGCTCTTCCGCTAGCCTTAGAGCTACATACCCTCCTTGCAGTCCTTGTTTGAAGGTAGTGATGTAATAGCATCGCTTTTTTTGCTCAATTTCCACCGCCTCATCGTAAAAACGACTATAATAACTTCTTGCGCTTTCTCCAAACTTCTGTTTGATATTAAACAGATCGTTGATGTCTTTTTTGCACCTTCAGATGATTATTTAGGAACAGCTCTTTCAGCTGTGTCCAGCTCGAGACATTTGTCTCTAGAATTCCTTTGAACTAAGACTGTGCTTTCTTGGTCAACGTGGATTGGAAAGCTCAGCATTTGACATGATCAAGGTACGTAAACATTGCCATATAGGAAACATATTCATCTTTGTGTTGTAGAGGCTCCCTTGAGCAGTCGTACTTTGCCTCCATAACGTAGAGCTAGTTGTAGATCAAGATCGTTCGGATGTGGGACATGTTTCGGTTCAGCAAATTTCAGTTCCACCATTAGCTCCACGATGTTCAGAACGTTTGAAGAAGAGGACGTGAGCTGCTTAAAACATCGAATTGATGCCGGGCATGATTCCTGAGGCTACTGAAATGAACTCGAATCAAGCTCAAATTTGACTGGGTGACCCGGATCAGCCCTACTAATGAAAGGCGTTTTTCGGCCATCCGTAGTCATCTGGATGGAGTTTTGGGCATTTTTCTATTTTCAGTGGCATTGTAGTAAGTTTCAGTTTTACATGACAGTTTCATAATTTACTTTTTTCTAGGGGTGATTTAGCAATTTCCTTACTTTCTTTTCCGATTAGGGTAAGGTTTGTTTTGGCTTTATGAATTGTTTTTGCTGGTTGTTTTGGCTTCTCCTCCAGTCCACTAGACCACGAGCTACAAACCAGTGAGCTTCAACCTTTCTTGTTAACCTTCCATGCCACGATAGAATGACTCTTAACACAAGTTACAAGCCTTAAACCACTCATAGCGACCTTTTGAAGAAGGTCATCGAGACCTTCGAGAGAAACAAGAAGGTTCCGAGGTTGGTTCATAAGTCGTTGGCGAGCTCACAGCCTTTACACTAGAGACGTGCATCGCAAGGTAAATAAAATTATGGAAATTCCACGATTCTAGAAGCAATTGGCGAGATATGATTTCACAATTATCCTAAATGCCTACTTCTATTTAATTGAGATTCATTATGACAGGGTAACTTCATGTAAATGGTAACTTATTATTTGATATATAAGATCAAATAACACAGGAATTACATGAGTTAAATCCAATTGAACTCTCACGTAGGCATTGGAGTCATCCTAAGGGTGACAGCCTACTCCGATGATCTAATTTCTTTCTGGTTGTGATTGTAGGCTCCATCACGATTTGGGGTGACCCAAAGGTCGTTTTTGAGCTCCATCACTTATGACACCATCGGTGACAAGAATAGTCTGAGAAGAAGTTTCCTTTATACACATGAAAAACAAATAGAAACTGTGATGGCTAGATCGCAGCCAACAAGGGTACAACCACCATGTCGTGGTCGACCACTAGGAAGAACACAATTGCACAATGGGGAAGTAGTTCTTGAAGATTCCATCCTGACAAAAAACAACATTGATAATAATGCGAGACCGATTGATTAAAGAGGACCACCGAGGACATCATGATCAAGACCGTCTCGAACTAACCTGGAGGATAACCCTCATGAGCATAGGAAATAAGAACAGAGATACCAAAATCTGAAACATAATAACAACGTCCCTAGACCACAAGGATCCAGGGGGAGTCGAGTCTCTATTCTAGCTGACTTCTTTGAACACGTCGTAGTGGCTTTGGAAGACATCTCGGGCAGAAGGGATTGAGTATGAACCTAGCATAGTCCCATACCATCTCGAAAGGAGACACAACAACCTAGAGATCTAGGGAATAATGTATAATAGGATCCATCCCCACCTTCAGAGAAGCAGATCTTGAGCAAGAAGGATCTTACGGGGTAGGGATCCAAGAAAGAGTCAATGCAGAAAGAGCACCACCCGTGATTGACCATTGAGAAACTCTACGTAATGGACATAGTTATGACTTCGGGGATACACTCAACCAAGCAGTAATCTCCAGAAGTCAATGGTAAGGAACAAGTCCTGATGAGCAGGGTAGCTAATTGAGAACTCCTCTAGGGCAAAGGATACCTCCTCAGCGAAGCCTGGTTGAAGGATTAGGTAGAGACGCTCGGGAGGTAGCCTTGAATCCATCGAGGAGGATAGCTCTCCAAGCGAATCGTGATGCTCGAAAGGTAGCCTTGAACCCACCAAGGAGAGTTACTCTCCAAGCAAATCGTGAATGAAATGGAGACCAAGAAATACAGAGTAATGTGGACTTATCCGAACCATCACCATTTGTCCACAGCTTCAAAACAGCTCGAACGCCTCCGGGATTTTAAGCCCCTCAAGTCGAGGTAAAATATGATGGCATGGGGTAACCATAGCAACATATAGATAAGATTGTTTCTTACATGGAGATGTTTGAATACCCTGATCATGTCAAGTGCCGAGCTTTCCGCAATATCCTAGAAGCAAGCATCTCAAGCAGGAGGCAGTTAAAAGTGTAGTTCCTGAAAAACTATCAAAGCAGCAAGAAATTTGAGAAAGACATCAATGACCACTTTAACATCAAACAAAAGGTCGGTGAGAGCACCAGGAGCTGTTACAATTGTATCAATAATGAAGTGATGGAAATTGAGCAGAAGAATTATGCGATATACATCACTGGATTTAAACAAGCAGCTCTTGGGGCTAGTAGAAGAGCCAGTGAAGACCATCAAGGAGTTGCAAACACTCTTTGAGAAATTGATCAAAGCAGAGGAGACAGTGATCCAAAGGAAGACTCCTGGTTTCACTTCAACCACCGAAAAAGAAATCAAACGGCGGCCTAAGAGTCCATAAAAATCCAAGCAACATAGGAAAAACTCTCATTCAATGGAGGCATTTTTGGAAAAAAATAGGAAGACGGTTCCCGATCTAATGACTACCCCTTTAACAACCTCGCTAGAGCAAGTCTTAGTGGTCATGGAAAAGAAAGGTCACATAAAGCCACCTAGACCTCTCAAGACCCCTTTGGCAAACAGAGAAATAACAAAATTCTATCATTACCATAAAGACCACGCCCATTGCACAGATTTGACCTCAAGTGAGAACTTAAGAGTTTGATAAAGGAAGGTCATTTACAAGAATTACTGGCCAAAAATGTAGGTCCTACAATTCCATCACCTACAACAGTCAACCAGCGGTGACCTCCAGTCCGAGAGATCAACGAGATTGAGAGGAAGCCAAAACAAGCTCGTGAAGTAGATGTCGACCCCCTCAAGGTGTCATTCCATATTGAAAATTTTTTTGTACAAAAAAACATGGCAGATATTGGAAGTGTGGTGAATGTCTTATACAAAAGTTCATTTGATCAAATGAGGATAGACAAGAGCTAGCTGCTAAAATCTGACGAGGTTCTGACTAGCATTAGTTGCAGTACAACCTATGCAGAAGGGATTTTGTGAGCTTCAACTGCAGTTTATGTAAATGGCAAAGGAATCACAGAGGTCTTGGATTAGCGAGTGGTTGGTGCACTAAGAACCTACAATGTAATTCTTGGAAGGAAAGGGGTCATGGACCTAAAAGCCAAAATTTCCCTACTAAGCTGCTAAATAAGGATTCAAGTTCGAGACAGTTCCATTACCTTAGAAGGAGACAAAAAAGTAGCCTTAGAATGCTACCTCGCTGAAGGAAATGCTAAGACCAAGGTAGTGTCCTAGCACGTCAGATAGAAAAATAGGCTCAGAATGCTACCTTGCTAAAGGAGATGTGGAGATCTCGATAGTTTTCTTGCAGGTTGATTTCATCGATCTTCCTAAGGAAGATGACAAATCTAGAATCGAAGCAACCAACAAGGGAGAGAAAGTTTTCTCAATCTCGAGTTCCAAGAGAAGGGTTAAAGATAGCTGAACTTTTACCTTCTAATGTCAAAGTTAAGCTCGTTGACTCCCTTCAAGAGTATTTAAAGGTCTTCCCTTGGCGACCTACCGACCTTGAAGGCATTGATAGAGAGATAGTAGAACACATGGTCAGACTTAAACCAGGAGTCAAGCCAGTGAAATAGAAAAAAAAAAAACCTTTGCTCCAAAAAGGAATGAAGTTATAGCTCAAGAAGTCCAAGCTCTTCTTGATGCTGGAATTCTAAAAGAGGTCATGTACCCTGAATGGCTTGCCAATCCAGTGGTTGTGCCAACAAAGGAAAGGACATGGACGATGTGTGTAGATTTCACAACACTTAATAACAACTGTTAGAATGACACATACCCACTTCCGAGCATTAACCAGATGGTTGATTCAATGGCTGGATACCAATGGCTTTGTTTCCTAAATGCTTATAAAGGATGTCATCAAATTCCAATGGCATTGATAGAGAGATAGTAGAACACATGGTCAGACTTAAACCAGGAGTCAAGCCAATGAAATAGCAAAAAAAAAAAAACCTTTGCTCCAAAAAGGAATGAAGTTATAGCTCAAGAAGTCCAAGCTCTTCTTGATGCTGGAATTCTAAAAGAGGTCATGTACCCTGAATGGCTTGCCAATCCAGTGGTTGTGCCAACAAAGGAAAGGACATGGACGATGTGTGTAGATTTCACAACACTTAATAACAACTGTTAGAATGACACATACCCACTTCCGAGCATTAACCAGATGGTTGATTCAATGGCTGGATACCAATGGCTTTGTTTCCTAAATGCTTATAAAGGATATCATCAAATTCCAATGGCACTGGAGGACATGGGAAAGACCTCATTCATAACTAATGTTGAGTCCTACTGCTATACCAAAAAGCCTTCTGGCTTGAAGAACACATGGGCAGAGTTCCAGCGAGTTATGTATAGGGTCTTAAGAAACAACTCGGAAGAAACATTGAGGTCTATGCGGATGACATTGTAATCAAATTCAAGGCCTCAGATGACTTCATTGAAGACATAAGGGAGACTTTTTAGACATTGAAAGTTGCTCACATGAAACTCAATCTTGAAAGGTGTACTTTTGGAGTTTCAGCAGGACAATTTTTATGTTTTATGATATCAGAATGAGGCAGCGATGCAAACCCTGATAAGAGAAAGGCACTAATGGACATGGAATCTTCCAGAAGTATCAAAGAATTCTAGAGTTTAACAGGGAAGATGGCAGCATTGAGTCGTTTCATTAGCAAGATGGCTGATAAAGGAGAGAAGTTTTACAATGTTTGGAAGAAGCCTAGGTATTTTCGATAGATGGAGGATTGTCAAACTACATTCATAAAGCTGAAATAATTCTTGGGAAAATCTCCACGGCTTGTTTCACCATGGTCTGGAGAAGAGCTTCTGATGTATTTAACTGTAACCGAGAAGGCAGTTAGCTCAATACTCTTACTAGATAGGTCAAGTTTGCAATTTCCAGTGTATTATACAAGTCATTTATTGCGAGGTTCTGAAATTAGATATTCCGACCTCAAGAAGTTTCTATACCTCATTGTTATGACATCAAGGAAGCTTAAGAACTATTTTGAAACATACCTGATCAAAGTATTGACCAATTTTCCATTAAAGCAAGCTCTAGCAAAATCGGAGCTATTAGGCAGGACGATGAAGTGGCCATATGAACTCTCTGGGTATCAAATTGATTTCAAACCAAGGAAACCCATCAAGGCTCAAGCTCTCTCAGACTTCGAAGAAGAATGCAGGCGAGTTCCATTAGAGCTCGCTGAAACTCATGAAACTAATGTATAGATCATGTACATAAATGGTTCCACAGAGAGAGAAAATTCAGGTGTAGGAATTATATTAATCAGCCCCGAGAGAGTGAGAATCCCTTACTCTGTGAAATATAACTTCCCAACCTCAAATAATGAATCGGAGTATGAAGCTCTTTTAGCTGGTCTAAGACTCATAAGAGCTTTAAAAGTCATAGCCATCTAGGTCGCTGGAGCCTACAAGGCTAGGGAAGAAAATGTGATTAAATCTTTGAAATAGGTAAAAGGTATAATATCGAAACTTGAATACTTCTTTATTGAACAAATCCCAAGGGAGCAAAATATAGAAGCGGATACACTATCTAAGGTTTACTGAGAGCTCGCAGGTACCAAAGCCGAACTCCTGGTGAAACAGCTATATTCTCCAAGCATAAATCAAGAGGAAAACTTGGTCATAGAGGACCAAGTAGATTGGAGGTACCCCATTTACAAGTTCCTCAATGATGGCAACTCCCAAAAGATGCCAAAGAAGCTCGCCAAATCTGAAAATAGGCACCTCGCTATGTTTTGATAGGAGATGATGAAATATATAGGAGGTCATACACATGGTCATTGCTCAAATGCATTAGCAAAGGAGAAGGAGAATATGTCATTGAAGAGGAACACAATGGAGTACGTGGATCACACATAGCAACCAAAACCATTGTAAAGAAGATACTAAGGACTGGTTATTATTGGCCTTCAGTGGTCTCAGATATTGAGAGGGTCATATAGAGATGCACAAGCTACCAGTTGCATGGAAAAAAGTCACATATACCCCCAACGAAGTATCTATCTATCAACACATCGGTTCCATTAGATATTTGGGGCACTAATATACTAGGAACATTTCCTAAAGGTGTGCGGGGTGTTCAATTCTTGATAGTACTTGTAGAATACTTCATCAAATGGGTTGAAGCAGAACCAATGACAATTATTTCACACCAAAAGTGTAGTCTTTTGTCTAGAGAAGTATTATGTGCACATTTAGAATTCTGTGAGCTATCATCTCAGATAATGAAAGATAATTTGTTGGTGATCCTTTCAAGGACTTTGGTGAAAATTTGAACATAGAACAAAGATTGACCTTAGTAGCTCATCCTCAAGCTAATGGAATTGTTGAGGTCATGAATAGAACAATTCCGGAAGGTCTAAAGAAAAGGCACATCGAGCTCGTGAAGGAAGCTCGGAAACCTTCTTGGTCGAAAGAAATTCCAAGTATCCTATACGTTTACAAAACTACACCTAGAAAGGCTACTAGAGAGCCATGTGCAGAAGTGGCAATGCCAGTGGAGGTTGGAATGCAATCCTTGAGATTAACTGAATACGATTCAGTCTTAAACAAGGGGGAGAGAAGGGCAGACCTAGACCACCTTGAAGAAGTCATAAATAAAGCGATGAAAGCTGACAGAAGGTATAAAAAATAGGTCACAAATTTTTTCAACAAAAAAGTCAAAGAAAAACACATTGTAGTTTGAGAAATGGTTCTCAAAAGGTTGGATGTTGGAAAGCAAGGACACTTAACAAAGTTACAAGAAAGCTGGGTAGGACCTTATATTGTCCAAGAAGTTCACAAAAGTGCAAGTTATAAGGTCGGTGATCTCAAAGGAAGACAACTCCAAAGGTATTGAAATATTTGTCATCTAAAGAAATTCTATGCCTAAGGCTTTCCAAGCTACACAAACTCATTGATTAGCCCAATGGCCTATCTGAAAGCCGTAAAGATTTACTAGTTAGCCCATTAATTAATCCTGATGACCTATTCAGTGACCTACTCGAATTCCTATTTTGCACGTGTACTTCAATCTTCAAAGAATTATCTAAATGCTAGCTCCACGAAGATCACTATGATATTATTTCTTCCCTGCTTGTATAAGTTTAGGTTCTATAAAGTTTTATTATGCAAGCATTTTCCATATTACGAACTACTAAGACAAAGCAGAGTCAATGCAAAAGATTTGGTCAACTTTCATATACATGAAGATCTAAAAAATAAGGCCACAAACAGATCTCTTGAAGTAGTTAATATATGAAAAAAAATGGAAATGGGCTCAAAATGAGCATTGTATTTGATATGACCATCATCTGAATATATGAAAAGACTTGAAGAAAGGCATAACAAGAATTGAAAGGACCTATTCTATTACATATCAGTCTTTCTTTTCCTTAGGAACTTCCTACGAGCTTGGGGGAACAAGGCCTTCAGCAACCTTCTCACTATTATGAATGCTCGATGGACCTGCTGGATAATCAGTAATAGTTTCAATGGGATTCCACCTAGGGAAAGATGAATAGCTTAGGCAAGATCAAATGCTTCTTTAAAATCAATGGGCTTATGACAAAATTGATAATATTTAAGTAAGTCACCATAATTTTGGACGATCTTACTTGAAGGTACAACAGCAGCCAGAGGAGGGGTGTCATGAACTACTTTCTTATCATCGCGACCGACATCCACTCGTTGCTCATTAACCTCGATCAATTTGGATAAAGGAGGAGCCAATATCTCTCGGCTCCAAGAAAGGGGCGCAGTTTGATCAGGGTGGTTCAGACTGGCATCCATATCTTCGTCAACCTCCAGTCCTGGATTTTTGGCCTTCGGTAATCTGATTCCCTCGACTTAGAGACCAATCATTTGAGGCTGCATTAGGAATTCCACATAGGACTAAAATGTTGGGAGTTCCTCGAGCTTATCCAAAGACAAGTTCCCCTCCCCATCATAGAAAGCTCTAGAATTTTCTAATATGAGATCATCAGCTAAAGCCTGAGTTTCTAGCTCTGAAATACGAGTTTGTAGTTGCTTACCCAACTCAATCAATTGAGCACTTTTCTATCTTGCATCCTCCAAAGCAACCGTCTTCTCTCTCTTCTCGATTGCACATTCATTAATATTCTTTTTAGACTCAGCCAAAAGCCTAAATGCTTCATCTGCTGAAGAATTAGCACACTCTTCAACAATAGCAAGCTCCTTATTCCTTTGCTCCAAAAGAGCCTTCTTGTTCTCAAGATATTCAATCAAGACAGCTAGGTCTTTGTCTTTCTTATCTTTTTCTTCTCTCCTCTGCAACCTCTCACCCATGAAGATATGGCCCTAAATAACGGATTAACAAAAATTGAGAAAGGGAAGAAGTCAGTATCAAATGCATAGAGAAGCTCGTTGAAACTAGTAGAAAATTCTAAGAAAAATGCTAAAACACTTATAGCAAACTGTTTAGAAGTAGGGAATTTATCAAGCTCAGCATCTGTGAGCTGTTGGAAGAATTCTAGATCAATGGAGGGTATGCACTCCATCAGAAAAGACTGAGTGTGTGGCTATTTAAATCAGGGACCCACCTTTTGGCCTCCTCTCTATATTGGGAAGACAAAACTTCCTTACCTAAACTTTTTAAGGTCTCGGGGACCTTTTTAGTGGCATAGCAACTAAATTCCACCTCCTTACTGGAGGTCGCCAGACCCTTACCCTTTGGGGCAACAGTAGTAGAGACCTTATAATTCTGACTAGATGAAAAAGAAGGTGAATAAGAGACAGAAATGACTTTTGTTGTGCAAGGGGAGCTCAACCCAACCTCCTCCCTTGCTCTCTTGAAAGCAATCAGAGTCCTTCTAGCCATTGTGAACTTTTTAGGCCTAGGAGGAGGTAAAATGACCTTCGAGCGCTTGATGGCAGGAGTTTTCTCTGAAGAAGGTGGACCAAAACTTTTCAAGCAAAGCTTGCAAGTCTAGGGGCTTACTGGCCTGCTCTTGGGAATGAATTGATTGCGGAGATCCCTTAAGACCACATTGATGTCAAAGAAGAATAAAATCGATATCAGCGACCTATATAGAAAATAACATCAAAAGCTTGATTTCAAGGAAATACACACAATCCTACTAAAAGAAGGAATTCCGTTGTCTTCTCTGGCTTTGGGAAGGTTGTGATACCTAGGCCTTCCAAGCCCAGTTCCAAGTAGGCGCAGTCAAAGCAAGATCCCAGTTGCCACAGGCTCTACTTCTAACTCTGGCAACTCATTATAGTAAAATCTGACTAAGAATCCATTCTGGATAAGGTATGCCTCGGATTAAATCAACAGGAAGTCTAGCATGGAAGAAAGAAAATTTCCTGAAGACTGAAAAGGACCTACTTATCCCTCTGACGCATAATAAACTGAAGATATCCGAGACCAAAATAGCTAGATGTAGTAGAAATTCCTACTTTGAAAAAGCATTTGAAAAGCTCTAAAGACACCAGGACTTTATACAAGTGATAGGTAGTGATAAAATCGACCACAGCCCGAACAGTGTTAGGGGACAATTGAGCAATAGGAAATCACCAAAAATAGGCAATATCGAGAAACAATTGATGAACATTTGGAAGGACTATATAACCCTCCCTATTATCAGTAGGACATTCATCCACTGAAGCAAATTCAATATCACCCTTATTTAAGCCTCTCTTTTTAACATGTCCCCTAATTTTAGAGACATTGGAATTAGGTTTAAGTTAGAAGACTTCTAGGCCGGAAGGATCATTCTAATCCTGAATAGTCCAAGGAGCAGCCTCAGTCAGAGGAGGGATGTAGAAGACCTCATTCTCAAGGTTGGGGATAATCCTAACAATTCTAGTAAACAGGTAAGTTTGCGTATTGGAAGAAGAGGAAGGAGTTGGAGTATGAGTCCAGACTTGTTTGGATCCAAAAGAAGGAGTAGGGCTAGGAGACCTATAAGAAGACATAATTTTTCTTTAAAAAAGGAAAAGAAGTTGAAACAAAAGGTAGAAAGGAAGATGACTCATGGATTAGAAGTTGGAAACTTCGCAAAGAAGGATGGAAAAAATTATTTTTTTTTCCCCCATCGTAGCACCAAATAAGAACAAATCTTGAAAGTTTGCAGCTTGAAGAACTTGATTGCAAGGAGGAAATCTGTTCTCAGGAAAGGGGGAGTTTTGGTAAATTCCAAATACCATCATTTGCTTCTATTATATGAAACAAGGGACCTCTTCAGGGCACGAAACTACCCGTTACAAAAAATGGCTTGACCCTTCAAAGGTCAGGGCTTGGCAATGAAAATTAAGGCACCACGGCCTATGAGCTCGCAGGGCCTAAAATGGGGCAGTGATGGGTAAAACTGGTACGTCTCTTATAACCCGATCCAAATAAACTCAAGCACCAATCCGAATTAATATTAAAGGGAAAGTGGGCAGTGACTTCCTACCCACTGACCTCCTAGGTCACTGAAGTTCAACGAGCTAAGGAAGGCCTCACTTGACCCTAAGCTACGAACTATTGAGCTCCAACCTTCTTGTTGACCTTCCATACCATGATTAAATGACTCTTAACACAAGCTATATGCATTAAAACCACTCATTTCTACCTTCTGAAGAAGCTTATAGAGAGACCTTTGATGCTCACTAGAAGGTTATGAAGTTGGTTCATAGGTCGTTGGCAAGCTCATAGCCCTTACACCAGAGACGTGCATGGTAAGGTACCTAAAATTGTCTAAACTCCACAATTTATAGAGCAATTAGTGGGATATGATTTCACAATTATCCTAAATGCCTACTTTCACGTAATTGAGATTCATTCCAACAAGGTAACTTCATCTAAATGGTAACTTATTATTCGATATACAAGATCGAATCACGTAAGTGGAATTGATCCAACTAAACTTTCACAGAATACTAACTTAGGCATCAGAGTTAATCTTGGGGTAACAGCTCACTCCGATGATTTAATTTCTTTCTGGCTGTAATTGTATTCGCCATCACGATTTGGGGTGACCTGAAGATTGTTTTCAAGCTCCATCAAGAATATAATTTCATAAAATGATGAGTTTTTAAATAAATTTATATGTTTTGTCCCCTTCATCTTTCATTAATTAGGGAAAAGGTATTGAAACATTATTTCTTACTTTTAGAGGAATTGCGACATATGTGGTATGGGAACATCTCACCCATAGGCTTAAAATAAATAAATTAAAGCATAGAAATAACTTGTTTGAATTTCATGGCCTTTCTTAGGTCTTTGTGCTAAGAATTTTGTCTGGATTAGCCAATTAATGAGTTCATTTGACAACGTGGGGCAATCTTTTGTATGATAAGAACAAGAAATGTATTTTGATTCGAAAAAAGTGTTGCGTGCAATATATGTGTTTTTATGATTGGAATGCTTTAGCCTTCGTACTACAACGGTTAAACCAGCGGTCGATGTGCATATCCCAATATGATTCAAAACCATTTAATATAAATATTAAATATTATATGATGAAATACTTATTTAAATTAAACTTAAAAATAACTAAAGAAGATATTAAATTTTTTTTTATAAAAATGTGTAATTATAAATTTCTTCACTCAAATGTCCCTTAAAATCACAATTTCAAAAAAACTAACATCAAAACAATGATTGATCTAGACTTTTATTCATTATCAGATACAGTGATTGAGAAATATTAATGATAGATATTAATTTTATTAATCAATTGAATTAATAAATAAAAATAATGAAAAGCAGTTGTAACGTTTATTTCAAAGAATACAAACACTAAATATCTAATACTAACTCTTTATAGTTTATATTCTACTTGATTATAACTTAATTAATTTTTTTATATACATATTTTATTATACATAATTATAAATTTTGGGGAAATAATTATATTAGACAACTGTTGATCTTATCTTTTATTTAAAGTAATAACCTTAAGAATCACGATCTCCCTAAGAAAATATCGATATTAGACAATGATTGACCAAATTAATCGTCATATATCTAATTGAGAATTGTCAGTATGAAATTCTAAATAATAATAAACTATTCAAATAGTATTAAACAGTTATAATAAATAACAAATGGTCATAACATATATTTCAATTAATACAAACACATAATTAATTATGACTCTTTGTATTTTACTCGTTTATAACTATTTTATATTTAATTTATTTGACTTTTATTCATTATCATATATTATAATTGAGAACTGTCAGCACTGGATATTAATTGTATTAATGAACGGTTGTAACATTTGTTTTAATAAATGTAGGCACTAATAGGTTGTTTGGTAGGAGTAAAATGAGGAAGTATAAAGGGAGGAGAAGTAAATGAAAGATTTACTTCAATTGGTAGGAAGTAAATGAGGAAGGGAAGTAAATCAAGAGGGGAACTCTTCTCCCTCCATATCAGATTTTTCACCCCTCCTAATTTGAACTGATTGGTAGTTTCTTCCTGTATGATTACTTTTCAATCTTACGAATCTCTCAGTTTTTTCACTCTTTTGTTGTCTGACACCCTTTTTTTTGTTTACATTATCCCCAATTGATTTTTTGAATAATAATAATAATATTTTTTTTTAAAAAAGAAAATGATTCAATATTAATACAATCTTCATAATATTAATAATATCGATTTAATATTATTAATTTATTACTATCATGTGTCATCTTAGTAATTTCATGCCAAAATAATTTATAAACTGTTATTTATACAAATAAAAAAACGCACACTAATGAAACAATCATAATAATACTCAATTATTCAAATAGATATAAAAGTAAATTTGACAAAATTTAAACATTCCCTTCCACTTTTCAATCTAACTAAACTAGAAGAAGTATTTCATGTTTGCTTGCCCTCCTGCAGTACCTAACAACATTGAAGTAACTGTAAATACTTCCATCCGAGAAAGTAAATTGAGCCCTTCCCCTAATTCCCCCTCTCGCTCGCATACCAAACAAGTGATATATATTTGATGGTAACTTTTTATACTCTAGTTGTTTATAACTTAATTATTTTATATTTTATTTATTTAATATTTTATTATATGTAATTACATATTTTGACAAAAAATTTTGTTACATAAGATTTGTAGTAATGACATTTACATTCATATTCTCCATATGAAAATATCGATATTAGACAACAATTGACCTTACCTTTTATTGATTGCCATGTATCGTTAGAATCGTCCACATTTCAATTTAAATAGTATTAAGCAATTGAAAATAACAACAAACGATCTAAAATATAGTACTAGATAGTTATAAATAATAATAAATAATTGTAACATATCGAATGTACGTTGTAATACAAACAAATTAAATCTATCTATCAAAACCAATGCAGTTAAGGCAAATAGGGTCGAATCCATAGTGAATTGAATTTACGTTTAATAAAATCCAATTAATATGTAATAATTAGGAATTTTGAAAAGGGTTTGTAAAATAAATCAAACAAAGAATTAAAAGCTAATATTAAAGAAGAATATAGATAAGAAAATTGTTAACAAAAAACAATCCACTGGTCAATTGTTATGGGGTTAATCATTGATCTACTAACATAATAAAGTAGTTGATTTTAGAATTTTTTTGCACTCAAATTCATATCCTTTAAATAGATCTACTTCTCGTAGCAATAAATAAAATCAATAATTTCAACGATTAAACCTACGTCGTAGCCAACAATAAATTTAATCAATTAAATTGCATAAGATATGAAAACATAACCAACGTCAAATTACATAAACAAAGTAGCTTTAATTCATGCAATTGTCTATTTGTCAAATAAAGTTGTTAGCCAAACCAAATTTAAACTATAGCAACTACTCGTGGATTTATCAATCTTACCGATAATATTTAAATCCTATCAGTATAATCATGAACATTAATCTAGGTGATCCGGTTAAATTAATAAACACAATTAATAAGATGAAAATAAGAATTGTACAAATATATAATAAAGAAAGATCAAATCTTTATAAGAAAAACGAACCAAATCACATAACCTACTTCATGTTCTTGTTAATAAAAGAGAACTATCCACAAGACCTGATTAATAAATCCAAAGATTACATAAGAAAAAGAGAAATATAAATCTGGCCTCAGTCTTCGGAAATCCTTGCGAAATCTATCTAGAGTTGTATAACTAAAACTACAAAAAAAAAAAAAAAAAAAAAAGAAAAGAAAAAAACCTATTTAAAAGAGTGGAGACTCCGTACAAAAAGTAATTACCTAAAAGAAATCTAATAATAAAACAAAAACCTAATACAAAATGGAGTAGTTTAAGAAAATAATCAAATTCTAATTAAATAAGAAACTTGTGGCCGTTGGTCAACACTGATTCGCCACTGGCAAGGACTGTCCAGTGCGGGATCAATTCTTGAAAATTTGTTCGTGTTTCCATAGAGCATTAGGTGCTCTGTCGGGAGAGGTGTCAGGCTCCAGGTGGCTCCATTCGGGAGCCGGATGGCTCACTACAAGTCCACTGCTTCACTTCATAGCTCCCCTATCTCTTTTATCTCATCAATTTTATAATTCTCCTAGCACTTTTCAGCCAAAAACTCCTACAATCAACTGTCCAGTATAGGAAAGTAAGGTATATATTTAAAACAATATAATTAAACTAAGTTACATAAGAAAATGACATAAAAAGGACATAAAACTTAGCATATATGAACAAATCATTCCCCCACACTTAGACTATTACTCGTTCTCAATCAAATTTATCTTTAATCTCCAACAACACAAGGCCTTATATTGTAATCTCCAAATCTATACACAAGACATGAAACCAAAATGCGTAATCAATTATTATCCCCTGTAACCAAACTACAGTCTCATTAAAACAAATAAGTGCATAAAGTGTGTGATAACTTCACATAATTTAGTCAAGAAATACTCAATTCTTTATTCAACATAACTAAAAATCTTTTAATCTTCGAGTTTTGAAAATCATTTGAATCAAATCAAAGATAAGATCAATCAATCAAACTATCTCAATAAAGAATAAATCACAACCATAAGCTTGTCAATCCACACACTCTCCACTAATGATTGAAACAGGTCTACTCGAGTGAAATAGGAATTTTAGCTTGTAATGTTAAACTTTTGGAATTGGCTACAAACAGAGGATACGGATAAGCAAATTTATAATATGAGAGAATAGATAAGTTCAAAAATTTGGGCCAAAACTCAAATCACAAATATTATCAACATGAATCAACAATTTCCTTCTTTTCGCCAACACCTTTCATTGCTCTTCCTTTCTT
>JAOXNR010006876.1:0-34338 GCA_028571225.1 Parsonsia alboflavescens
AATAATTGGTAGGAAAAAGGAAAAAAAGAGAAAGCCCATAGGAGAGAGTCGGGTAAAAAAGTACTTAAAATTTAAGTGGTTTTTTGACCATTTTTTTTTTATGGTTCTGCTTTTTCATTTAGGCCCAAGCAAACAGGATTTTATTATGCTTAAGAACTATTGTTTTTTTTTTTTGTTAAGGAAAGTCCAAACAAACAGGCTTAAGCTTTGATCAAGTTAAACCTTTTTTAGAAAATATCTAAGAATTTTTGACAATTATAATTATGTAAAAAAGCACACTATACAAAAACAACCTACAGATATATAAACGCTAAGTTTTGTTATTTTTAAATGTATGAGTTGTTTCTTACCGCATTGATCATTAGTTTTAGGTAGAGATGAGAAGAACAGTTATATAAAAGAACATGACATAGTGAACTTATTTTGTTAAAGAAAAAAGTATGAACTCTTTTTTGTGTTGCTTATAAAAAATGAGCCATTTTCGGCAATTTAAACTTGTAATCTAAATATGTTTAGTACTTTCTCCCTTCAAAATTGAAATTAAGTATCTTTATTTTGATGTATTTAAAATTCGATTAAATGCCTATTAATGTTAGAAATTTGCATTCTATTAATTACATCATCAACCATTAATTAAATTAATAAAAGGAGTTAATATCTAGACCTAACCACAAATTCTCTCTCTAGTCTCCTACTCTCTCTAAACTTCTACTGCAAGGCAATGGCGGTTGCGCCGCCTTTAGATCCTGATGTGCTTCCAGGGGTGTCGCCAGCTCCTTCTCCACGGGAAAGAGTCTCTTTCTCATCTCTTTTCAAACCTCAAGCTGCTGGAATTGCTACCAAGGCTACTCCGATGAAATCAACACAAACATTCAAAGGGGAACATGAGTTTTTCTTCACAAAAGCTAAGATTACGAAACATGTTGAACCGTTCAGGCTGCGCTGATTGGAAAGTTCTCATATGGGAAGCCACCCCTCGATACGGTAAGAAAATCTATGCAAACCATTGGTCTTAAAGGTGATTCTTCAATGTTGCTAATTGATGCTTGTCATATTCTGATTCGAGTTTCGCACGAGGAAGACTATTGTCTTCTATGGTTGAAAGGCGTTTGGATACATAGTGGAATTCCAATGAGAAAACCAAAATGGAAGCCACAATTCCATGTGAAAGAAGAGCCATCAACGATCTCGGCATGGATTTCCTTCCTTGATCTCCCCATTCATTTTTTCAAGAAGGAAATTCTACACTCATTTGAGTCAATTGTTGGAAAGCCCCTGAAAGTCGACATTCCCATGGTTAATCTTTCCAAACCTAGCACGGCTAGGGTATGCACTGTATTGGATTTGCTCCGTGCATCGCTGAAAAAATATTGGATAGATCAAGAGGATTTTGGTTTCTGGCAGCCGATAAAATACGAGCATACTTTGAAATATTGTTCTTTCTGCAAAAAAAATTGGGCACCCGAAAGATAGCTATCACATGAAACGTCTAGAATTGAAGCCAAAGCAACAGGATCAGGCCACCAAAACAAAACCAGTACCGTAGAAACAGAACGAAAAACCCGCACAAATCTAGAAGCTCAAAACTATGGAAATGATGGATCCAACACTATAGCAATCATTGGGGAAATAGCCATTGGTGCAGGAGATTGATCATGCAGAGGAAAATCCAGCCAAGATGCCTACCGCTCAACCAGATCAATCACCCCCTATCCAACAGGATAGACACTTGCCGGAAGCCCTAGCTCAAGCAAGGACTCTCTGCAGAAGGATTCCAGCAGTGGTACATATGTAATTGCGGAGATTAATTCTATTGTGCAGCAAGCTTCAACTTCAGCTTCAGTAGAGTAGATTGCCACAAGTCCCTTACAATCTGTTGCTCCAAGTTCCTCCAGTGAATCGATCTCAAATCAAGACTCAATTAATCCTGTTCGAAAGGACAGACATATGGAGTTTGCTGCAGATGCAGATGGCATCACGGTGATAGTTGATTTACCACAACCAAGTGGGGTTCAGGCTATCGGACCAAGTGCTACTAAAACAAAGAAAGACATCCCTTCGTCAAACATGGTTACAAGAAAACAATCCAGGCATAGCTCTTCTTCCAATCCATCAAGATGAATAAGTTAATCATATGGAATATTAGAGGTATGTGAAATTCTGCTTCTTTGGATAAATTGAAACATTATATTTTCGAGCATAAACTTCAGATAGTAGCCATCTTAGAACCTATACTTAATTGCTCGCAGATTTCTTCCCATGCTTTTAGACTCAATATGCCCGATTTCTACTGTAATTTAAGTGGTAAGATATGGCTATTTTGGAATTCAGATTTGATTTTTAATATTACACATAACTCACATCAAATGTTATCTTGCTCGGTGGAGAATTATTTGGGTTTGGATGGGGTATGCCATATGTCCTTTGTCCATGCATCGTGTGACTACATAGCTTAGAGATCATTGTGGAGGGAGAGGGCAGCACTTTCGGATACCTCTGAGCTGTGGTTGATAAGAGGGGACTTCAATGTGACATGCACCTTGGAGGAAAGTTTTATGTTTTCCTCTAATGATACGACCAGTTCGGGAGTTTAATGACTATGTGGATCATTGTGGCCTTTTAGATTTACCTTTCGTTGGCAAAAATTACACTTGGTACATATATTCTTTCCACCTCTTTGGAGAAGGTTAGATAGGGTATTGGTTAATGATATTTGGTAGAATACATATCATAGTACATCCCTGGAACATTTGCCTCGCATTCCCTCGGATCACAGTACTTTGCTTGTCTCCGCTGCTGTGGCTGGTAGCCAAGGCTCGAGGTCCTTTCGTTTCTTAAATATTTAGCTAAGGCACAAAGATTTTCATGGTATAGTTGCATCCTCATGGTAGCAGAATGCTCAAACTGGCTGCTAAATTGGTAGATTAAATGGTGTTCTGGTAGCTTGGAATGGAGACAGATTCGGGCTTGTGGAGTCTAATATAACAAGAGCATAGAACTTGATGACTTCTCTAGAAGAAGTTTACATGGTTGATAGCACGGAATAGAACCGAACGAATCTACATCGTGCGCGGGCAGACTTAGTTTCTCATCTAAAGATTCAAGAGATTTTTTGGACACAAAAGTCAAGAGTTAAATTGTTGAAGGAAGGGGAGGGTAACACTTCTTACTTTTCGAAGTTTTGGCACACAAGGAAAGCTGGTCTGTAGATCCATAAAATACAATCTACGGATGGTGGTTGGCTTACAGATTCTCAAGATATAGAAAGGGAAGTTGTGGCATTCTTTTCGGGACTGTTAATAGAGGAACCAAGCTGTTTAGGCTAACCAGATAGCTTCACCTCCAATATTCAGTCAGTCATTACCTCAGCTCAAAACAGAGATTTTTCGAAGCTTCCAAGCTTGGTCGAGGTCAGAGTAGCTGTGTTTAAGCTAGATGGATAGAGCGCTTTTGCTGTTGCTGGGGTTCCAGACAACTTTTATACAACTTTCTGGAGCTTGTTACAGCAAGACATGGTGCAGGCGGTTTGGGACTTTTGGTCCGGGATTCAAATGCCCCAGAATTTTACAGCAACACAAATCATTCTAATTCCAAAGTGAAGCAACCCATCAACATTTGCAAACTTCCGTACTATCAACCTCTGCAATTTTACCTCCAAGGTAATCGGGAAAGTCATTTTTTTACGTCTTGCAAAGTTGCTTCCAAATTTGATATGTCCAAACCAAGGAGGTTTTGTAAAGGGTAGAAACGTCTTTGAAAATATCCTTCTAGCTTGAATTGATGTACTCCTTGAACAAGAAGTGTATAGAGGAAACCATGACTTTTAAAATTAGATATGTTAAAAGCGTTTAACAGATTTAGGTGGTCTTTCCTATGAGAGGTGCTATGGAAATTCGTGTTCGGAGAGCATTTTCTGAACTTGATACATAATTGTTTTGCCTTCAATAAATTTTCAGTTACTATCAATGGTAAATTGTGTGGTTTCTTCCCGTCTTCGAGAGGTGTTCGTCCAAGGGATCCATTGTCTCCCACTCTATTTATCCTAGCAGCGAAAGTGTTGTCCAGAGGCCTCAACAATCTCTTGCATCAAGTTGAAATAGGGGACTTTATCATAGAGCATATCAGTCTACCAATTTCTCATTCAAGTTTTGGGGATTATATTGTAATCTTCACAAGAGGACTCAAACGGAGACAACGGACATTGATTGAATTCTTGGAGTTCAATGGAGATTGTTAGGGACAAAAAGTGAAATTCTATAAGAGCTCAATGTACCTGTTAAAGCATATTTCTTAGCAACAGTGGGCTATGCAAAAGGACATCACGAAATGCGCAGAACAAAGATTGCCAATGATCTAGCCTTGCTGTCCAGTTTTTCCAAGTAGAGCGATGGCGATATATTACCCGCCTCTTGTCAATAAAATCAAAGCACGTATCACTGGATGGCAGAGGAAATATCTATCTCCAGGGGGTTGATTAATACTCATCAAATCTGTGCTTTCAGCAATGGCAACTTACCTATTGGCAGTTGCAAATCCTCCGCAGTTGGTAATAAGGGAGTTGGAATGCCAATTTGCTCAATTTTTCTGATGTGACTTGAAATATGCCAGCAATAGACATTAGTGTAGATGGAAGCACGTTTCTCAACCATATGACAATGGAGGTCCGGAAGTTCAGGCGTTGCACAGAATCGTCCACACGCACAGCTCCAAGCTTTGGTGGAAGTTTCAAGCATCTGACTCGTTATGGGTCCGTACTTAAGAATGAAGTATGGATATTAGCCTAGAGCGACATTAGTTAAAGATGGATCTCCGGTTTGAAGAAGCATAAGAGAGGCGTTGAGCTGGGCTGAAAATTTTATCATTATAGACAGAATCCAAGTCGCCGATGTTCCTGTTTGTTGTCTCTCCTCAAGTGGTGTTTTCAGAATTTCAGATTGCGTTTCAGCTCTTGAAGTGGAAGAATTGGACAGCTTCACAATCGAGAACTTTTTCCATCCCAAAATTCCATTATCTTGGTCTATATTTATGTGGAAATTCAATAACAGATTTTTGCCTACTAATGATACAAGAGCTAATCTGCGATTTCAGCTTGCTTCAAGGTGCCATTGTAGGTGCTCAACAGAATCTATCTCACATCTGTTTGGCGATTGTCCAATAGCTTTGGAAATGTGAATAAATTTCAATTCTGTATGTGGGATTGTTGGAGGATCACTGGCGCTAATGGAGCTCATAGGCAATTGGAGGCAAGAAAAGAGACAGTTGGGATTGTTGTTGACGCTTCTTCCTGTGCTCATTTGTCATGAAGTTTGAGTTGCACGCTGTGCATCAACATATTCAGAAGAAACTAGCAACAACAAGAAGATCATTTGTAAAATTATCTGGTAGCTTTATCACATAAGAAAGGCTTATTATATGCCCATTCTAGATAGTCATTCTCATTTGCTCTTGCTCGAACTTTATTTCAATCCTCTTTTGTAAGGCATTTCTACCCTCTCAATTTTAATGTAATAAACAGGTAGGGGTCTGCCGAAGCCCCCGTCCCCAGATGGACTTTATAGAAAAATAAAATTAATAAAAATAGAAATAATCTTAAAATGAAAAGACACTTGATATTCAAATGTGAATATTCAACCCCAAACAAATGAAGTAATAATATGCTGAAGGCAAAATGACATTCTTAGTCCCTTAATGATTTTTCTTTAGGTTATAATGGTTTCTTTTCATTATTTCTAGCCTTTTGAGTTCTTTAACAATTTACGAATGACCATTTACCTCTTTAACAAAAAAAGAAAAAAAAGAAAGCACTTAAGCAAAATAAAATCCTGTTTGTTTAGGCTTAAATGAAAAAGGAGAAGCATAAAAAAAGGTTAAAAAACCACTTAAATTTTAAGCACTTTTTTACGCGACTTTCTCCTTTGCATTTTCTCTTATTTTCATTGTTTTTCCTCTTTCCTACCAATTATTTCTTTTAACCTTCCAGCCTAGCACTCCAATCCTACCCCACCTCCCCCTCCCCCGCCGGAACAACTGCCGCCTACCACTCTTACCTTTTTTGTCATAGTTGCTTCTTTTTTCATTTTTTTCTTTTTGTGTTTTCTTTTAGTTTTTTTACCCCTCACCCCCTGCCACCCCCAAACTTCAATCCTCAGTCTTGTCTTCCATTGTTTTTTTTACCACTTCTTTTTGTTTTCTTTTTTTCTCCTTTATAAATATGATAAGTCTATTTATTATATAATTTGATCCTAACTCCGGTAAGTTGGATTAAAACTATTTTGAATTTCATAATTTAAAACTATCTTTCTTGTTTTATTTGGGTAATTATTACATATCTATTTTGTTAATATGTTGTCTTGTTTGTTATGATAGGGTTGAGATTTTATTATTTCAAGCACTCAATGGAATCAAAAGATTTGTGCCAAAAAAATTACAAGAATTGTATTTCATCAATTTAGGAGAAGGCTCTTGATGCAAATTTGATTATTTTGTAGTGACAGGAGTTGTGATTTAAGCAGCTCTAGTTAAATGTTTTTTTTTATTCTAGAGTTCAGAGACTCATTAAAGATATTTAGATTTGAATGTATTGAATAAATGAATTTGATTTTAAATATTATTAGTCTAAATTTTAATTTCATTAGGTTTTTTTTTTTAAAATAAAAACCTTAAACGAACCAAAGTCCGAGAAATTGGACTTGACTTTTCTAGATGAGCCTAGCTCAAATCTATTTATTTAGACTTTTGAGAGACAAACCCCGAAAGAAAATAAATAAGTCGAGCTCAAGTCAAGTAAATTTGGGCTCACTCATTCATGACTCTACATTACTGAACAGCCATTGGGCTTATCATCACTAAACAACTGAGGAGCATATACAAAGTGAACAAAGTAAGGGATATTGTCTATTTCTTTGGTTTTTGTCCCCTGCACTTTATCTATTACTTCCTTAAACTCAACAACTTTCTCTGTGATTTCCACTTCAACCAGTAGCCTCTTAACATTTTAAAAAGACATAGATCCTAAAAAATCTTTCTCTTCAAGTTCCTACCTTCGAGATACTTGAACAAACCAATACAAGTTTTGAAAACTGGACTCTGCACTTGAAAACTAAATACAAGACTATGATAGACTAGAACTTGACCTCGCTAGGACCTCTTCTCAGGACCTCTCCTCAGGACCTCTGCTTTCTTTAAGGAAAGAAGCAGATATATATAGAATACAAGTCAGGGTGGATTTCAAATCCGGAACTCAATCCAAACTAATGTATAGGATAAAGGATAAGCATTAATACAAACGACAAAGTATTGGCCGACATGATAAAGTAAAAGATGCGTGGCCGACAAACCATGGAGGTGAGCAGTGTTGGTGGCCGACAACGCATGGAGGTGAACAGTGTTGGTGGCGCCAACATCAATCAGTGTTATAATCTGCGAGGTCATGTGGTAGCGGTCCACCATAGCCATCAGAATCATCCGAACTGTCAGGCAAAGCAAAGATGTAGATCCGGTGTCCATTACGGTCATACCTGTGATATTCCGGATGGGAACTCAGGAATGGGAGAAGTTCAGCATAATAGGGGTGATCTGGCCAGGAGACTGAGATTGGAATGCTTGTTGGAATTTCCACCAATCACCTCCTTTGAGAAAAACCAATGACTGCACTCTTGGAAAATCGATGATCTTTGCATGTTTGTGCACTCTCTTACGCATGTATGTTAGAAGCATATCTTCCTCAATCACACCTTCAATAGATATGATTTGAGCTTTAGTGTCTGTCTTCACGTTATGAATTCCTGCGTATATATGGTGACTCCAATTTTCCAAATTGGGAATCAATGAACCACATTAATTAATTAATTAATTAATTTTAATAGACATATATACTAAACTCATTATTAAATAACATGCATGATCGATCCCCAAATTAAGATGTCGATAATATTACCTTTGTGCTTTTGTAATCTCCTTTTCACCTCACGCTCGCATTCATCACAATGCATGTAAGCTTTTATTTTTATTGTCTTTATAGTTTCCTTCATATCCACAAAAATTATAAGTAATTATTAATTATCAGAATTAATTCCCTATCCATGAAAAGTGAATAAATAGCAGAACCAAAAACAAAAGTTATATACGTTTTTCTCTTTTTCATTTTTCCCTTATGCCTTGGATTTGGTCTCCGAAATTATGTCAACCTTCTTCTTGGTCCATTTCTGTAGCCGTCCTTGGATCTTTTTAGTCTCGAAAAAGCCCTTTACTGTTACTTCGTCTTTCTTTCATTTGGCATCAACACTGTGAACTCTTGCAGGCAATACCATATACATATATATAACAAAATTAATGGGATGCATCATGCATGCTTGCATGATATATATATAAATATATAGATATATATATATTTATTTATTTAAATGAATGCAACGAATATATACTTGAATTGCACCTTTATTATGTAATTAAAAATTTAAATAACAAAGAAGCTTGAAGAAATTGCACCAATAATTATTTAAGGATTGCTTTTTTATTTTTTTAACCTCCAATGATGGCTTGGGGTTTGGTAGACAACTACATTGATGAAAAAATTTAAAACATAAGGGGGGACATAAATACAATACCCTTAAGAATGGTGGAAATAAATCCACTTATACCCGTCATTAGGAAGGAAACTTTGGTCTATCTAAGTTACAAAGATCTCTAGCAAATAAAGGAAGTGAATTAAAGAGATGATAATGAACACAATGTAAATTATCACAAGCTTCATGAAAAGAAAGATATGTAATAAACAAAAATTTATTACCTTGAATAACGAAGAATAAGAGCCCTTGCCCCAGGGAGGAGCGTCCACCAGAGGGGTGATGCGTGGCGGAGCGGCAATGGTGAAATCCCTCCAATTGTTTCATTGAAGCCGCCATAGCAATTTAAGGGTGAACTGGCCTTCTTCGTCTTCTCCAAGTAGGAAGTCGCCACCCACTCTACTTCCTTCAAATTATCCTTGATTGGGAAATTCTCTTTTGTGAAGCCATCCCTCGACAATATTCGCGAATCGTTCTTGATG
This sequence comes from Parsonsia alboflavescens, assembly GCA_028571225.1. NCBI lineage: Eukaryota > Viridiplantae > Streptophyta > Magnoliopsida > Gentianales > Apocynaceae > Parsonsia > Parsonsia alboflavescens. Next base: position 9,047 of record JAOXNR010006876.1, read on the forward strand.
ATCGAGCGGAAAGGAAACTACACCATTGGGTTGATAGACGCAAGACACATTCTAATACGAGTCTCCCATGAAGACGACTACTGCGCCTATGGCTTAAAGGCGTATGGATGCTCAATGTCATCCCGATGACGGTGTGCAAATGGATGCCTCAATTCCATATCAAGGAGGAGCCGTCAACAATCCTAGCATGGATCTCTTTCCTTGATCTGCCCATACACTTCTTCACGAAGGGGATCCTCCACTCGTTCGCTTCTGTTATTGGAAAGCCGGTCAAGATTGATGCACCTACCATAAACATGTCCAGGCCAAGTGTTGCCCGCGTTTGTGTTGAGACAGATCTTCTGAAAAAGTTGCCAAACAGAATTTGAATCAATAAGGAAAATTCAGGGTTTTGGCAGACAATAACATATGGGCATACGCTGTGGTATTGTTGATTCTGCAAAAAAGATTGGTCATTCAGAAGAGTTATGACATGAGAAACATCCAGAGCTAAAGGTTAAGAAAAATCAGGCAGCTTCTAGGGTGCCGAAAGCTGTAGATCAACCAAACCCAAAAGCCAAAAACTTGCAGGTATGGAAGGCAAAGGACAAGGAAACTATAGGGCCGCAGTAATCTTTGTTGCAGATGGAAGTTCTAGAAAATGACCCATTGGGAGATCCTGAAGGGAATAAAGATCAGACGATTAATTCTGAACATTCTGCTACTGAAATCAGTGTGCCAAAGGAAAACTAGGATGTGGTTCAGGCACCAATTGATGTCAATTTACTCTCTAATATCCAGGAAAATCCCCCAAAGAGTATTGATCAACCTGGACAAATACCTGCAGTGGACATTGCAGCTGGGAGTGAGGCAGTTGTGGATAAAAGGGGACAAGCTCAAGGTGATTAGGCCGTTGAAGCCGGAAGTGCATAGCTGGTTGTCCCAGTAGAAGGCAGAGATTCTATGCAGCCAGGTGATGCATACTCAAGTACGTTTAGAGAGTCATCTTCAGATCAAGATGCTATAAATCCAATAATTGGGTATCTGCATTAGGAGAGTCCAGCCAAGAATGAGACACATTCAGCTCCACCTAATATGCTTAGAAAGAAAAAAGAAATTCCCCCCTCAAATGTTGTCATGAGATAACAATCCCGGCGTTGCTCATCTTCCAATCAGTCAATATGAAGAATGTTTTAATATGAAACTTAAGAGGTATGGCTCATTCTTTTGAAAAGTTGAAATCCCATGTATTGCCATACAAACCACAATTGATTGCTATTTTGGAACGAATGGTCAGCTCAACAAGAATTGCTTCATATGCTTATAGACATCAATTGCCTAGTTATTAGTCAAACATGAATGGGAAAATTTGGTTGTTTTGGAGTTCAGAGTTGGGGGTGTCTGTGCTGAGAGATACAACCCAAATTGTATCCTGTAAAATTGAACGTTTCATGGGGATGGAGGGAGAATGTATTATGTCCTTTGTGTATGCTGCCTGTGACTATATTGCTCGTAGAAGTTTGTGGATGGAGATGGTTGAACTTTTAGCAATAGTCGGGTCCGTGGCTAGTTGGTGGTGATTTTAACGTGGTTCGGAGGTTAGAAGAAAGTTTAGGTTCCTCTCCAGCTCTCAGACCTATTATAGAATTCAATGATTGCTTGGAGCACTATGGTTTCTTGGATCTGCCATATGTCGATAGCTGTTATACATGGTACAGGAATACCTTTCCTCCACTATGGCAAAGATTGGATCGAGTCCTAGAAAATGAATGTTCGCAAAGCACCTTTCACAACACATCAATGGAGCATCTTTCCCGGGTGCCATCTGATCACAATCCACTACTGGTCTCTACCGAAGTGTCTGAAATCATTGGTCCAAGGACCTTCCGATTTTAGTGCATGTGGTTTCGTCACGAAGATTTTCGAAGCGTGGTTGAGAACTAATGGCATCAGCCTCTGAATGGCAATGGGATGCAACAATTGGTTGGGAAATTCAATAGATTAAAGAAGGTGATCAGAGAATGGAATAAAGCATCATTTGGCAATATCAAAACGAATGTTTAACAAGCTAAGAGTTTGGTTGCTACGCTTGAAGAGGTTTTATGGAAGAGACAATAGCAGCAAATCGGGAGGCGCTTCACAAAGCAAAGCCCAACCTGATTTATCATCTAAAGAACCAAGAAGATTTTTGGAGGCAAAGATCTAGAATCAAGGGGTTCAAAGAAGGTAAAGGGAATACAGCTTACTTCTCTAGCTATTGGCATACCAGGAAGGCAACGCTGCAGATTAGGAAAATAAAGAACTCGGAGGGGATTTGGCTTATAGAGCAGATGGAAATAGAGCAAGAGGCAGTGGGTTTTTTCTTGGCACTACTTTCTGATGATATGGGTTGTCTGCAAGACCCTTGGTCTTTCACATCCGCCTTACCGACAGTGATTAATCAAGCTACCAATATGGAGCTTTCGGCATTGCCAAGTTTGGAAGAGGTTCACACAACTATCTCTAGCTTGGATGGAGATAGTGCTCTAGGTGTTGACGGGTTTCCGGGGAGCTTTTTCACAGCGTTTTGGGAGATCATTCAGCCAGAAATGTTACAAGCTGTAAGGGATTTCTCTTCTGGGGATCGAATGCCACAAAAATTTACTGCTACTCATATTGTTCTTATTCCAAAGAAGGACAATCCGAAGATGTTTGTAGACTTCAAACCCATTAGTTTGCGTAACTTTTCATCCAAAGTCATTGGGAAGGTAATCTCTCTTACTTCCAAACTTGATTAGCCCAAATCAAGGGGGTTTTGTGAAAGGTCGGAATATCGTTGATAATATTTTGTTAGCTTCGGAGTTAATTCATTCTTTGAATAAGAAATGTGAAGGCGGTAATATGATTATGAAGCTTGACATGTTGAAAGCATTTGATAGAGTAAAGTGGCCTTATCTTCTGGAGGTGTTGCGGAAGTTTGGTTTTAGTAGCCATTTTTTGAATCTCGTTTTCAACTGCTTGAAGTTTAATAAATTCTCTGTTATCATTAATGGGAAGTTATGTGGTTTTTTCTTTTCATCAAGAGGAGTTCATCAAGGGGATCCTTTATCTCCTACATTGTTCATCTTGACAATGGAAGTGCTCTCTCGGGGTTTGAATCAACTTTTGTTTAATGGTGAAATGGGAAACTTTGTCACAGATTACATTAGTCTTCCTGTTTCTCACTTCACAGAAGGCATCATTATTTTTACGCGAGGATTGGTAAAAGGTCTCCAATCGTTAACAAATTTTCTCGGGTTCTACCAGGATTGTTCGGTGAAGAAAATTAATTTCCATAAGAGCTCTATTTTTATTTCATCTGAGGTCTCTTTGCAACGCCAAACACTTCTGCGAGAGCTTACGGGTTGTGTGATTTAGCGGCTGCCTATGATCTATTTAGGATGTCTGATCTTTCCAGGCAGAGCAAGGATCTCCTACTACGAGCAGTTGATTAGTAAGATCAAAGCTAGCATCAATGGTTGGCAGAAGAAATATTTATCACTTGAGGGAAGACTCATTCTGATCAAGCATGTCCTCTCAGCTATGTCAACCTACTTGTTGGCTATTACAAATCGTCCCTAACAATTTATTAGGGAAGTGGAACAACTGTTTGCTTCATTTTTCTGGGGTCATTCAGAATTTGGTAACAATAAGCATCGGTGCGATTGGAGTTCCATCTCTCAGCCATATGACAAATGGGGATTGGCAGTATCCTCTCTTAACAGAACCACTATCGCATATGGCTACAAGCTCTGGTGGAAGTTTCGTTCTTCTAATTCACTGTGGGCATGATACATGAAGATGAAATATGGCTTCCGGATTGGAGAGGAGCCGGCTGCAGATGGGTCGCGCATATGGAAGAGATTGTTGCAGGCTCGTGAATGGGCTGATTCTCTTATGGTCCAGGAAACTAATGATAAGATAGATGTTTACGTTGGGAATTTGTCTTCACATGGTCAGTTTAATGTCTCAGAGTGCATCTCTGCTTTAGAAGAGGAGGAATTGGATAGTAGCAGTTCGAATCACTATTTCCACCAGCAGATTCCCCTTTCTTGATCCATTTTCATATGGAAGATCATCGAACAATTTTTGGAAACTGATGATATACGCTTCCGCTTGGGATTCCCTTTTAGTTCTCGTTGTCATTGTGGGAGAGCTGCTGAATCCATTGCTCATCTCTTTGGAGATTGTCACATTGCTGTGGCAGTTTGGGCTCATTATAGCAGAGGCTTTGGCAGGGGAAATCATTCTGAATATCTGGCAGACTGCTTCTTTAGCTGGGGAACTCAATCTTTGTGTTTGGGTGTTTTAGCGAAACTCCTTCCATAAATAATTTGTCATGAAATTTGGGCAGCTCAATGCGCTTCAATTTACTTAGATGATCCTAGTAGCATTTAGAAGATTATTTGCAAGGTCAACTGGATCTTTATCATAGAAATAAGGTGTATGATCTACCTATGTTAGAGAGATTACTCCCTAATATTGCCAATTAGCTAGTCTCTAAAGGATCTGCTATGTCTCGTTGCTTTGTAAGGCTTTGCCATAATTTTTTATCCTTCAATAAACGGGTAGGGGTTTGTGCCTAACCGCCCATCCTTTCGATGGTTTATATTTAGAAAAAAAAGCTTCATTTGCAAGGAAATCAGCCACATCATTTCCTTCTTTGAAGATATGAACCAAGTTGAAGAAGCCAAGCGCCATCCTTGATTGAACTTTTTCAGCTTTCGATGAAGATGCCAAGAGGTTGAGCAATTCCCATTCACCATATCTACAACACTTTTAGAGTCCATTGGAATAAGTACTTGTGTTCAATTTTCCTTCAAGCAATACCCCAAATCTTCTAATAGAGCCTCTATCTCAGCCACCATATTTGTTGTCTCCCCTACATAAATGGAGAAAGCCCCCAAAAACTATCCATTTCCCCTCCTTACAATTCCCCTTGCAGCCGCTGTACCTGGATTGCCTCTTAATGCTCCATCCGCATTCAATATAATGCTATCATGATAACTTGCCTGCCACCTACAAACCCTAATAGCTTGAGAGCATCTAATTACCACTGAGGTCTTGAAGATTTTACCAAAATTCAGATTAGGAAACTCGTCCTTTAAGTCCAACAATTTAAGAATAATTGTTTTGATAATGTGAGAACTAGAGCTATTGCTACCTTCAAAGAAGAAATTACACCTAGCTGCCCATATTTCTCAGCATACTAATGTCATTATGATGATCGCCAAAGCACCCAGCTCCTTCTCTTGTCTGAACCACCAACCAACATCATCAATAGGACTGCTAAACCAAACTTTTGAGAAAAAAATGTCCAGATAGCCTTAGCAATTTGACAGTCCTCAAACAAATGTACATAGTTTTCCTCACTTTGAAGACAATGGCACCGAGAGGCTAGCTAAAACCCTAGCCTCCCTAGACTATTAACCAGGGGTAGAAAACCATTTAGCATTTTCCACACAAACGAAGACCATGATAGAGGCATAGCATTATGCCAAAACTTTATTGTAGCTGTATCACCAAGGTCATCTTCCAAATGTCGAATGCAAGAGGAGGTAGAAAACTTACCTGAAGCTGTAAGCTTCCATACATACATACTCGAATTGCCTAGATCAATAGGAGTATGTCCTATTTCTTCCATTAAGTCCGAGTTTGTTGGGAGAAGAGCCCCCAATTCGTCCATGTACCAAGCTCCATTGGAGAGAAAATGATGAATCTTCAGTGAGGAATTTTGCACCTCCAATCTGTCCACCAACTTGCCAGACAACAACCAATCGTCATGCCCAAAGGAAAGATCACTAGTAGCAGTAAGAACTGAGATATGAGCCTCAGCCTCTCGGATACTACCTTCAATCTCTTCCACTCTGTGGACCCTCGACTTGCCATGACTTCTCCCAGCTAGAAATTATATTTCAGCTTAACAAGCTTCAAGAATTCTCAGTACGAAATCTTCACCAATTTTTATGCCCAAAAGCCGTAATAAACATCTCTAGTGACTTAATTTCTAACCCTCCTGCATCAAATGGTCTGCAGATACGGTGCCAATTGCACCAAGCTTGTTTAAACCTTGCTCCGCTTTACCCCAGAAACATTTTGCAAAACTTCTTTCCACCTCCTTAATTATTTGAATTGGTAAAGGATTGCTTCATGAAGGATTAATTTCAATAAAAGTCAATGTTTCATACCCGGGAGTCTAGACAGAGGTTTGCGAATGAGCACATTTTGGACAATGTAAATTTACTTTGTAAATTGCAGTAATCACTTCTTTCTTTTCCTCCTTCGACATAGCTCTTTGCAGCTCGTAGACTTGGGAAACTGGAAGCTGGTTTGGGAATGGAAGAAGAATATATATAATATATATGACAATATTGGAACGATCGATCAAGAGAGAAATTCTGTATTAGCTATTGGAAAGGAGTGCATCTACCACTGACCCGAAAGTGTTTCTCAAGGAAATAATTGGTAGGTTAGATTTGATGAGGGTTGCTCACTGGCATGTGGAAAAACTGGAAATATTATCCAAAGACGCAAGTAGCAGTTGCGTGCAAAGGTTGGGAAAAAGATCCAGCGAATTACAGCTAACACACACAAATAGTCATTACAACTGCATTAATGTTGTTTTGTGGTTGAAACAAATAGTTAAATACAACAATCAAAGTGTACAAAATATATTCCTTTCAGTCTCTAATATTATAACATTTTTTAAATTTTTAAATTTATTTTATAAATCTGTCATTTTATAAAATTTTATAAATTTTTTTTTAAAAAAATAATGGTAAATGCGATGGGGTTAAGTCTAACCCCAACTTGTTCATTAAAAAAGAAACATGATGTCAATATATAGACTTTCAATATTACTTCATCAGGAATTGAATGTTTCATTTTGTTTAATGTCATTGGCTTGATCGCATTTTAGCCCAATTAATGTCTTTAAATTATTTGCTCCTAGGTTGAAGTCCCAATGATTCAAACTGTGTTGATTTTCTTTTTATCGGAGGGATGACATTAAGATTTTTGACAATATCATTAAATTCCTCATTGACCCTTTCATTGTTGGCAATCAAAATAACTTTCAAAGAATTCATAGGGTGAGTATTCTCAAATGATTCATAAATAGCCTTATTCAAAGAATTAATAGAGAAACAACTTTCACAGTTATCATATTGTTTCAGGAAAGAATAAATATTAAATGTTACCTATTGCTCATTTACCTTCATACTCAACTCACCTACGTGAATATAAATTAACGTTCTTCCAGTAGCAAAGAAAGGTCTTCCCAAAATTATTGGGACATCTTTACCGTCCTCCATGTCAAGAATGATGAAATCTGCAGAGAAAATCAGTTTATCTACCTTGATGAGAACATCTTGAATTCCTCCTCTTGGATAATTCAATGTTCGATCTGCCATTTGTAGAGTGACTGATGTAGGTCTAATTTCTCCCAAGCCCATTTTCTTGGCTATAGACACAGGCATAAGGTTAATATTGGCATGTAAATCACAAAGAGGTTTACTAGGAAATTGAGAACCAATAACAACAGGAATAGTAAAACTCCTTGGGTCCTTAAACTTATTTTGAAGCTTTGAATGATTGCACTACATTCCTCTGTAAGTGCCACTATTTCATAATCTGCTAGCCTTCTTCTTTTGGATAATATGTCCTTCTTGAATTTCACATAGCTAGGCATATGTTACAAAGCTTCTGCAATAGGAATATTAATTGAAAGTTTCTTAAATATCTATAGAAATTTTTGAAATTGTTTGCTCATCTTTTTCTTTTGAAGCTTTTGAGGGAATGGTGGGGGTGGGTCTTTGGGATTGAGCTTCTCCTTCGGTGATTTTTCAGCAATTGGCTCCTTTTCAACTTCTTCCTCAACATGAAGTTGTCCTTTTTTATTCGTAGATGCATCATTATCTTTTAAATCCAGATTTCCACTTCGAATTGTATTACCTATCCTTAAAGTAATAGCATTACAATCTGTTTTGCATTATTTGAACAAGTTCATCCATTTGTTGTTCTGAAGTTTTCAAGAGTGCCTTAGATGATACTATATATTGTTGTAACAAATCCTCCATACTTGCCTTCTTTGGCACTGGTTGTTCTTGTGTTAGTGGCTGTTGTCTTTGGAATCCTAGAGGAGCAACTTGTCTTTGTTGAAAATAATTATCAGAATTATTTCTCCAAGAAAAGTTAGGATGATTTCGCCAGCTAGAATTATGTGTTAGAATAAGGATTATTTTGCCTATTACCCACAAAATTGACTCCTTTAGAATTATTATGACATTGGAAACTATTATGATTATCACAACAAATTTCACAAACAGCTAAAATATGGGAAGGGTTACCTTTTCCTTTTGCCACTTCCTTTCATAAGGCTGCTAATTCAATTGCTATCTTGGTGACAGCATCAACTTCCAACATACCTACTGTTAGGGTTGAGCTTTTATCTGTGTGCCATAGTTGGTCTCCTAATGATGTATCTTCAATGATCTTTAATGTATCCTTACTGTCCTTAATCAATATGTTTCCATTTGTAGCTACATTAAACATCTTCTTCTCTATCTGAGTTATACCCTTAAAGAAACTTTCCAATTACAACCATTTGGGTATCTGATGATGATGACACTTTTTTTTAGTATACCTGCTTAAAATTCTTGATTTGGTTTCTTAATTGTGTAGTTTTAGCATGTGGGAAAAACTTTGCCAAAAATAAGTTCAGCAGATCATCCCAAGTAATAATAGATTCATCAGGCAAACTATCCAAGATATCTACAGTCTTACCAACCAATGAAAAAGCAAAGAGACGTAACCTGATAGCATGAGAGAGAACATTGTTGAACTTGAATGTCTATCAATTTCATGAAAGTTTTGACATGCTTCGTAGGATCCTCCTTATAAGTATAATAGAATTGATGATTCTCCATCATTTGGATCATTGTAAGTGAAACATCGCGACTACATTAATGCGGTAGGGAGAAAATGCAAGGAGAAGTTGTGTGCAAAGGTCGGGAAAAAGATCAAGTGAATTACAGCTAACAACTCACAATTACATTAATGTGGTTTTCAAGAAGCAATCCAGTATTAGTTTTTACTTCTTAATACTCCCTCTCCGAAACTGAATATCTCATCTTGATTTTCACTAAATTAGCCTCATTTATCCAAGTTCTTTTGATTTTCACAAAATTAGCCTCATTTATATAATTAGTGGTAGAAAGATTATGCAAATACAATGTAATAAATCCTTCAATATAAGAGATTGTTAATAAGATTTTATATATTTTGCGTTGTTAAAGAAGTTTGGTTTCTCAGCTCATTTTCTTAATCTAATTCGAAATTGTTTGTGTTTTAACTTCTTCTCAGTCATGATGAATGGGAAAGCTTGTGGATTCTTTCCCTCTGGTGGTGGAGTGTGACAAGTAGACCCCTTGTCTCCTTCTTTGTTCATTCTGGCAGCTGAGGTACTTTCTAGAGGACTGAATTGAATGCTAATTGAGGGATCCTTGGGCAAGTTTGCCTCGGAGAGGCAGGGGTATCCGGTATCGGATCTCAGCTTCGCTGATGATATGATCATCTTTACGAGGGGTTTAAAGCGACAGCTGGTGGATTTAATGCATTTTCTTGGAAAGTATCAGTCTTCCTCGGGACAACTGATCAATTATCACAAGAGTTCATTGTACTTACCTGAATCTTCAACGGCTCGTAGGAGGAGGTTGGTCATGGATGTTACGGGATGCCCAATTAAGTCTATGCCAATCTATTTAGGCTGTCCGATTTATGTTGGTCGTTCAAGAATCCCCTATTTTCAGGCCATTATTGAGAAGATTAATATGCACATAACGGGTTGGCAGAAGAAGCTGCCTTCAATTGGAGACAGAGTGATCCTTATTAGACATGTCTTGACCTCTACTATCACTCACATCCTTGTAGCATGTCATCCTCCAGTTCAAGTAATTAAAGAGCTGGAGAGGAAATTTGCACAATTTTTTTGTGCTAGATCAGAGCATGGATTTAAAAGGGCTTGGGGTAGTTGGCAGCGGGTTTGCAGGCCTTTTGAGTTAGGAGGATTGGCTGTTCATTCCTTATAGTTGATGATGAAGGCTTTTGGATATAAGACTTGGTGGAGATTTCGCACGGAGAGTTTTTTGTGGGTGAAGCTTCTTAAGGTGAAATATAATTTTCAACTTGGTGAGGGCATGGTTGCTGGAGGTCCCAGTGAATGGAGGAGATTAAAGGGGCTAGCAGAGGTTGCCAAAAGTCACATTTCTATTCTTACTACTACGAAAGACCTCTCCTTTCGGCATGAGGATTGGCTGATGTCGAGGAATCTAGCAACCAGAGTGGGAGTTTAGAATTCAGCATTGAAGATTCATCATTTTCATTCAAATGGCCCTTGGAGTATGGAGGAGTTGGAGGGCCTTTTCCTAGCAAATGCAGACCTAGTGGTAGACATAATGAGTACACCTATTGCTCAAAACTGATCGAATACTCACATATGGAAGATTACAACCACAGGTAAATTTTCCATGTCTTCTTGTATTCAACATCTGGAAGGTGGACCTAATGTCTCAGCTGCTGTTCAGTTTTGGCATAAAGTTGTTCCCTTGTCTTGGACAATTTTTTTTTTTAGGATGTTGAACGGATTTCTGCCTCTTGATAGTAGTTTAAGGAGGCTGGGATTTCATTTGCCCTCTCGGTGCCATTGTCTTAACAATGAGGAGAGTTATATGCATCTGTTTGAAAAATGTCGAATTGCTAAGGAGGTCTGGGATTTCTTTTCTCAACAGCTTGGTTTTAGCTACCCTATAGATGACGTTGGTTCTTGGTTTGCAATGAATAAGTAGCTGGGCTCATTGGCAAGGATTTTTCCCACCTTGGTATGCAGGGAAATATGGGTAACAAGGTGTGGATTCTTCTTTGAAGGAATTAGTAGTACTAGTTCTGGTGTTGTCAGAGCGATTCAACATAGATTATCAAGTATAAAAGAAGCTTTTCCTTCTCTGAATTTTGGATAGCTTCTCAGCATCCATGTTGCAGTGACATGTCCGAGAACAATTTTGGTCTTTTGGTGGCAAGAAGGTTAGGCTGATACAATCATTCTGAATGTGGATGGAACCTCAAGAGGGAATCCGGGTATAGCTGTGGTAGGGGGTGTTGTAAGGAATTGAAATGGTCGGTTCTTAGGAGCTTTCTCTATTTACATAAGAGAGGCAACTAATATGATGGCTGAGCTAGAGCTCTCTCGGAAGGGTTGAGGTTTTGTTTGCGGGAAAATTGGACGCTAGTGCTTTCAGGGAAGGAAACAAGGTGGTAGATTTTTGGCAAATGAGGCTTGTGATAACTTACATTGTGTTCATTACACTTTATTTACTTCGCTTCCTTTATTTGATAGAAGACTTTACAATTTAGATGGGCATAAACTCCCTTATTTTCGGCGGTTGTAAGTGGATTTGTTTCCACCTTCCTTAAGGGTAAGGCTTTTATGTCCCCCTTCACTGTCACCAAATGGTTTTATTATTTATAAATGGATGAGCCATCACGGGCGGTTATGAAAAAAAAAAAAGATTTTATATTAAAATTCTATTTTTTTTAAGAAATAAGACATACATTTTGGTCAAACTAAAATATATATTGCCACATTCAATTTTGGATGTAGAGAATATAAGAACATCAACAAATTTGAGTAAAAACTTAAATTTATTTTAAAAAATAAAATATTTAATTCTAAAATATTTTTAAAAAAAATTTAAAATATTTAAAAAATATTCCATTTGGTCCATAATATTATAAGTTATTTTAACTGTTTAAATTTATTTTATATTATATGTCACTTTATGAAATTTAATAAATTTTTTTATTAAAAAAAAATTGTAATTGCGATGGGGTTAGGTTTAATCCCTACTTGTTCATTAAAAAAGAAACAGGGTGTCAATATACAGACTTTTAATATTACTTGCTCCTTCCGGAATTAAATATCTCATTTTAGCTTGGTCAAATTTTAAAAAACTTTGTTCAGTTTAAATTCAACAATATTAGTTTCTTAACAAAATTTTAATTGAAATGGGACATTCATTTCCGGAAAACTCAGAATATGGTCAATTCCGGATGGAGGGTGTAGTTTATAATATATAGATTTAATTTTATTTATTTATTTATTTATATTATTCTCTCCCCCTATGAAAAAAAATCGATCTATTACGACTCATTTCTTGGTGACATAGTATATATGTGTCAGGAGAACTCTTATCGAAAGTGTTTAAATAATTGAAATAATAGTGTATCAAGAAAAACATGGTTTATAACGATGCACTCAATGTGAGTCGTTAAAAATTTTCTTTCCTTGACACAAAACCTATGTGTCGGCCTAATTTTATCGATATGCAAACATTAGTGTGTCGAGAAAAATAGAAAATTCCCCAAATAAAGTGTATTGAGAAATTATTGTCTTTTCAATACAAAAACATGCTATTGTAAGAAGTTTATACCATTACCGATACATGTGTGTCCTAAAAAAAGCAACTTTTATTGATGCATGTTATTGTGTTGTAAAAATCAAACCATTATCGACGCTGTAGGAGCTCGGAAGTTGCCTTCAGGTCATCCCGAACCGTGATGAAGTCTGTAACCACAATCTGAGAAGAAAAGGATTAGGTCACCGAAGTGGGTTGTTGCCCAGGAATAGCTCTGATGCCTAAGTCAGTATTCTGAGACAGTAATCTTGAGCAAATTAGCTCAGTCTTTTGCTTGTTGTCCTTGGACTACTTGTGTTTTGATAATATTTATTGAATCCAGTGAGTTACTTCTTTGATCAGGGCTCTTCAATTACATGACAATAGACAAATAGGATAATTGTGAGATCATATCATATCCTCCCAATTGCTCCTAGGATCGTGGAGTTTTACTAAGTTGGGATACCTTGCCATTCAAGTCTCTATTAGACAGCTACAAGCTCTCTAATGACCTTTAAACCAACTTCGCAACCTACCTGTGGATGTCGAAGGTCTTGACTATCTCTTTTGGGAGGTTGCGATGAGTGATTATAGGTTTGTAGAGTGTGTTGGGAGTTGTACACATTTAGTCATGGAATAGAAGATGTATTAGACAGGTTGGAGTTCACCGGGTCAAAGGTTGTGGTCTGTTGAGACTCTCTTGAGCTCATTTTGGAGGTTAGTGACCTAGGAGGTCGGTGGTAGAAAGTAGCTATAAACCTTTCCTCTTGATTCGTGAGTCTAACTTTCAGGTATTAGGGTTGGAGCTTGAGCTCATTTGGGTTGGTTTATCCAGGTCATGCTTGTTTCTACCATCATTAAACCAGTTTGGGCCCAATGAACTCGAAGGTCTTGGTGAAAAAATTACCATATTTATGTCACAACCACTGAAGGTCTCGCCGTTTTTCCGTAACGGCTAGTTTTGGGAGTTGACTTGCCTCATCAGTTTTAGCAGTTGCCTCGGTTCCCGATGTACCTGATCCTTTTCAACAACCAAAATTACTCCTTATCTCATATAAATTAGGAGACTTTTGAAGATTTAGTTAGGATTTATCTAAACTCTCTTCTAGCCTACGAAATCTCCTATTCACAAAATTATCTTTCTGCAACATCATCCATTTCCTTCTTGAATTTCTTTCTTTCTACTGTCCGGCGAGTAACTTAGAGCTCAGAACACCTTCTTCCTTAATCCTTTAGGAATTAATGAGTGAGTTCTCTCTTTTCCCTTCCCTTTACCATTTTCTTGAAAAAAAGTCATCTTCTCAGAATGCCTTCTGTGTCTATTTTTGAGTCTTCTTCCCAGGTCAGATCTTTTGCATCTAGCACGCCCTCTCTTCGTTCCGGAGAAGTTGTTCGTTCTTTTTTCCCCATAGACCCAGAGAATGGGGTATTTATCTGCCCCCATTCTCAACCAAGGCTCCTTGAGTGACCAGTAAAGTTTGTCACCCATCAGAGTTAGAAGTCTTTTCTACGTCTTCTTCATTAGGACCCTCTGAAAATTTTTAAATCTATGGGGAGAGGGGTCTAGAGAGGGAGGACATAGTTGCTACTAGGGAGTTTGAGCACCCTAACAGTCGCCATGATGGACACATAGTCTTCACCTAACCAATCTTAGATTGGGCATTCTTTTGCCTTAATTGCACCTCTATTTTTTGACATTGTCCATTTCTAGAATTTCCCCATTGCATAGCTCATTCCCAAGGCTGTGCGAACATTAATGGGGTTCATTGCAACTTGTCACCTCCATAAGAGTGACAAGGTTAGTGTGTCCTTGGCACCTAAGAATGCTAGTGTGGGTACCTTCAGTTTAACCCTCGGTACAAACTGGTAGGTCCCTTCGAGTCCTCTGGTGGGGATTGAAAAGATTCTTTCTTCTAGGCAAGGCTTCCCAATAATTTGGTCCAATCGAGCCCTACCCGGATTCGAATATGCAAAGGTCCTTTTATGGTCTCCCTACCTTGGTTGGTGAACAAGAGAGGGATAGGACCTTTTTGATTGACTGGGCTTGCTTCGCTATTGAAAAGGTCGGGTGTAGCCAGCCAGTTTGGCCTGTCACCTTTCTCCACTCTGTTGGATTAGGGAGTTGAAGCAAAGCTTGAGGTCAAGGTCAAACAAGAGCTGGAGGTCAAGGCTGAACGAGAAGCTAGAGGTCGAATGACAAGAGCTGCAAGTCTGTTGGTTCAGTCATCTGCCCCTCGCGGATCTGAACGTTTGAAGAAGAGGAAGACTTGAAGAGCAAGCTGGAGTTATTTATACATTGTTTTCTTTATTCATACTGAATTCTTATTTTTCGAGTTATTTTTGAATTGCTCCTTTGTTTTATGTTTAATTGCAGGTAGGTTTAGAGGGGCAAGCTCGTGATGCACGTAGCAAAATTTTTATGAAGAACAGACTTTTTTTTCCTCGATATAGTGTTTTGATTCTCTTTTCTTCTTCCTTTAGCTACTTAGGATTGAAGTTCGACTAAAGAAGAAGAAACACGGTTCTTAACCTTGTTAAAACAAAAGAAAGAATAGAGATTCTCGAGTTTTGAAGGGTTAACCGAAACTTGAGCTATCCAATCAATCCTCTCAAACTAGATTCAAACTTTGGTTCACCATTGCTGCCTGCATCAATTGGTATCAAAGCAGATATCCATGACGTCAGGAGGTAACCTTGAACAAAATATAGCAACAGTTGTAGAAGCAATGAATCAAGATAAAGAGGAGTCACGTAGAGAAAGGTTAGAACTGCAGCGAGAGTTGTAGCCTGAAAGAGAAAGCTAAGATAGACAGTTGCAAAATTTGATGCAAATGGTGTAACAGTTGGCAGTCCAACGATCTCCAATTCAACCAAAACCAGTTGGAAGACAAGACGGGGAAGATTTAGGAGGAGAGGAAGACCATGAACTGCCTCCAAGAGAGCCACTGCAGAGGTTACTCCCAAGGAGTGCCAGAGGAGAATACTACCACCCGAGAGATCAGGAACGTGATCCTCAAAATCCATGGTGGGACATGGGGTTCAAACTAGAGATCACTGAATTTTCTGGAAGTTTAGAGCAGAAGGAGTTCCTGGATTGGTAAAGTTTTGTGGATGAGATGTTTTCGTTGTAGGAGGTACCCACCGACAAGAAGGTTTCATTGATTGCTATCCGATTCAAAGATAGGGCATTCTCATTTTGGCAATCTTTCCACTACCAATGGTACTTGGATGGCCTCCCTATTCTGAATGATTGGGGTGAATTGGGATGTGAGATGCAGAAGGAATTGCTTCCTTACAACTATCGGCAAACCTTATTTCAGAAACTAAAAAGTTTATCACAAGGCTCTCAAAGTATGGAGGAATATACCTTGGGGTTTTATTGAATGGTGGCGTGAAATCAGCTTCGGGAGACCCAAGAGCAGTTAGTAGCCCGATATCTGCATGGACTCAGACCCACCATTCAGGATGCACTACAAGTTCATTCGTTCAGCACTTTTACTGATGTGCAGACGAAGGTGAAAGTAGTGGAGAAAGGTTTAGCCCGAACTAGTGGAAGGAGTGTATGATTCAGGTGAGGTCCTCCACCTAAAACTCCACCACGATTTGCGTCAACCAGCAGCTTGGCTTCAGCTCGACCAAGAAGATAGTCAGCGCCAACATCGTAGAGCCGTTATGCTGGACAGTCTAACCAAGGGATAGATAATCTTCCAAACAGTCCTATTGTGAATAAGGATAATATTACTTGTCATAGATGTTAGCAAAAGGGCCATCATGCAAACGAAAATCCACGGGTAAGATCTCAACTACTAATATAGAAAAGTACTGAATGTGAAGAGGCTTGTTATCTTGAGCCTGAGTTGGAGGGTTATACGGTTGATTGTATGTTTGCACCTGAGGATGTTCAGTAAGACAGTTTGGTCTTGAGGTGAGTTTTCCTTGCTCCTAAAGCAAGTGACGATTGGAAATGAAGGAACATATTCACAACCTAGTGTACTATAGGAAACAAGGCCTACAAGGTGATCATTGATACGGCTAGTTGCGAGAACGTGATCTCGCAAGAGGCAATACAGAAATTACAGCTTCAAATGGAGTAGCATCCTGAGCTGTATAAGTTGGGTTGGTTGAACAAAGAAATTGACATTAATATAAGGTAGAGGTGTCGGGTTGAGTTCTCTTTCGGGTCCTAATATTCCGCTACTGTCTACTATGATGTAGCTCTTATGGATGCTGCACATATGTTGTTAAGGAGACCATGGTAGTATGATAACCAAGTGACTAATGATGGTTTCACAGATTGTTACACTATCAATAAAGGGCCGAAGAAGGTAGTATTGCAGCTAATGAGGGAAAGTTTTGTAGAAGGTAGGAAGACGATGATTTGTCTTCCAAGGAAGGAGTTCGAAGCTGAGGTGGATGATGCCAATGTGTGTTTCGCGTTGCTATCCATGACGATTATGGCCGCGGACAGGACTGAAACAGTTTCGAACTTAATAGAGAAAGTGAAAGGAGTTCTTTAGGAGTTTGCTGACATGCTACCGGAAGAATAGCCATCCGGATTACCCCCTATGTGCGATATTGAACATCAGATTCACCTAATACTAGGATTATCCTTCCAAACAAACCCATTACAAGTGATGCCCTCAACAACATGAAGAGTTGAAGTGTCAAGTCACAAAGTTGCTAGAAAGGGGTTATATTCGTGATAGTATCATCCCATGTGCCATGCCAGCCTTGTTTGTACCAAAGAAAGATTGCAGTTGGTGAATGTGTGTGGATGTAGGGCCATCAATCGAATCATGGTGAAGTATGGTTTTCCCATTCCTAGGTTAGATGACATGTTGGATCAATTGAGTGGAGCTGTTGTTTTTTCACAGATTGATCTGAAGAGTGGCTATCACCAGATTCGAATCAAACCAAGGGACGAGTGGAAGACCACTTTGGAGACCAAAGAAGGGCTGTTCGAATGGACAGTCATGCCGATCTGGTTGTCCAACACATCGAGCACATTTATGAGCGTGATGAACCAAGTACTTAGACCTTACTTGAATGAGTTTGCTGTGGTTTACTTTGATGACATCTTGGTCTACAGTCAAACGGAAAAAGATCATCTCCAGCACCTTTGGTTGATTCTATCAGCATTACGCAAGTGTAGTCTATATGCAAACAGCAAGTAGTGCATCTAAATGATAGACAACCTGGTTTTTCTAAGGTTTGTGGTTTCGGCGTATGGTATCATACCAGACGAAGCCAAAATAAGGGCTATCCAAGATTGGCCTGTTCAGGAGTGTCGCAGAAGTCTGATCGTTCCATGGCTTGGCTAGTTTTACCTGACGATTTATCAAGGTTTTCAGCAAACTTATGAAGCCCTTGACCGACCTTTACAATGCCAAAGAATTTATATGGACAGACAAGGCACAGTAGGCTTTCGAAGTGATCAAGGCTCGATTGACAAATGCTCTAATCCTAGCATTACCTAACTTTGAGAAGGTCTTAGAGGTGGATTGTGATGCGTCACAGGTGGGCATTGGTGCTATCTTGAGTGAAGAAGGCAGAACAATTGCATATTTTGGGGAAAAGTTGGGTGGTCCGAAACTAAACTACACGTGTATGACACCGAATTCTACTGTATTGTCAAAGCATTACAATATTGGAGACACTACCTCATTTAAAGGGAGTTTTTGCTGTATTCTGATCGCCAAGCTTTGAAGTTCATTCAGAGCCAGCACAAGCTTAGTGCTAGGCATGCGAAATGGGTATCTTTGCTATAGGAGTTCACTTTCATTATGAGGCATAAGTCTAGAGCAATGAATTGTTGGGATTTATGTCCAAAAAGGCTATCATTTTATGAGAAAAAGTGTAAAGTACTATAATGTAAATAAGTAATTTTTTAAATATTAGCATAACATGCAATAAGGTCCAAATTGATTTAAATAGGTGATCTGTGTGTTGGGACTTTCAGCATAGTAAGGTACGGATGACCGGAAGTTTAAATCATAAGGAATTAGTTCTTGGCCGATTAATGGAATTGGGAGTTCCATTGAACAAAGGTCATGACACATTAGTCTTCTTTAAGTACTGTGACTTACCTTTAGTCATTGGCTTGTGCTCCAAGACTTTGTGTTAGCACATTTTGTATGTGCAAAACAGGACCATTCAGTGATTGTTCTCTAAAGGTACTATCAAAGAAGAGAGAACTAATATCACTGTTGTTACTTCGTGGACACGGCCCCATGACATGAGTATGGGTTGGTGGTCTGGCGAAGCTAGTTCCCTGTGCTTTGATATGCTATGGGTGAGATCTCATTATGGAGATCAATAGCCTTGCATGTTAGGTACTTGGAGTTAGTCAGTTAAGTCATACTCACCCAATAGGGTCTCTATGCCATTTCATTTATGAGATGGGTTATTGCCCAATTATGTATTGTTGTTAGTTCGATCACTGAACTCGAGGCCTCAGTAGTACAATTGTTATTGTACTGAATATTCTTGTGATTCAATGGCGATAGAACTAGGTACGTAAGGATGGTAGACATCCGGAAAGTTTTCTTTATATCTTCAATGAAGTCTACAAAGGTTTTGGACTTGATCACAATATCGTCAACAAAGACCTCAATGTTCCTCCCGAACTACTTCTTGACGACCTTCTGCATAACTCGATGGAAATCCGCTTCTGCATTCTTTAGACCGAATGGCATCTTGGTGTAGCAACAGGTTCTGACCTCTGTGATGGATGAGGTCTTTCCATATCTTCTAGGGATTGGAATTTGGTGCAACCCCTTGTAGGCATCCAAGAAACACAACCATTTGTGACCAACTGTTGAGTCTACCATTTGATTGATGCTCTGGAGTGGATATGAGTCCTTTTGGACTTCCCAAGCTATAACTTCATTTCGTTTTGGAGCGAGGTTCCTCTTCTTTTGCTTCACCTGTTTGACTCCTAGCTTGAGACTAACCTTGTGCTCTACAATCTTTCTGTTAATTCCATCAAGGTCAATAGGTCACTAGGCAAAGACTTTCAAGTATTCCTGGACAGAGTCGACGAGCTTCCCTTTGATCCTAGAGGGTAATTATTCACCTATCGTGATCCCTTTCTCAAGGAATTCAGAATTGAGAAAAAACATTTTCTCCTTTACTGGCAACCTAGATTCTAAACTCATCATTCCTCTTGGGAAGGTCGATGAAATCTTCCTAGTCGGACATTGCCAAGGTTTCTATGTTACCTTTTGCAAGGTAGCATTCTGCAGCCAACTGTTTGTCTCCTTCTAAGGTGACCCAGGTTCCTTCGGCCTGGATCTTCATGCAGTAGCTCAGCAAGGAGATCTTAGTTTCTAGGTCCATGACCCCACTCCTTCCTAGAATTGCATTATAGCTTCTGGGTGCATCAACTACTGATTAGTCCATGACCTCAGTTAAACCCCTTCCATCCATATGGTCTGCAGTCGGAACCCATAGAATCCCTTCTGCATGGGATGTGCCGAAATTAAAGCTGGTCATTGTAGTGTCTTTATCAGCAATCTTCTATCTATCCCCGTTTGATCGAATGCCTTTTTGTATAAGACATTCACTGTACTTCCGGTGTCAATCAGTATTTTGCGTACCAAGAAGTCTCCAATCTAGAATGACACTGTTAGGGGTTCTGAATCTTCTCCCTAAGCTCACTTTGACCTCCTTTCCATGGTGTTTATTTCTCCAACTGGAGGTTGATGATTGTGTGCAGCAGCTGGAGATGGATTTGTAGGACCTATATTCCTAGCCAGGAATTCTTGCAGGTGGCCCTCCTTTACCAGCCTCTCAATTTCTCGCTTGAGATTAAAGCATTCCTTCGTAAGATGGCCATGATTTTTGTGATAGTGACAGACTTTTGCCCCGTCTCTCTTGGCCAGAGGAGTTTTAAGAGATCATGGAAGCTTTAGGAGACCCTTTTTTTCCATGACTACCAATCTTTTTGCCTGCGAGGTCATTAGGGAAGTTGTTACTAGGTCTGGAATGGTCTTCTTTTTCTTGTCCGAGGATCCTCCCTTCGAATGAGGCTCCTTCCTGTCTCTTTTTATAACTATGGGCTTTCTGGAAGCCCCTTATTCTCTTTTTCCGTGGCTGAGGTAAAACCAGGAATCTTCTTTTGAACTGTTGCTTCTTCAGCTTTTATTAACATCTCAAGGAGTGTTTGCAGCCCCCTAATGGTCTTTACTGGCTCTTTCGCCAACCTGAGAGCTACATAGCCCCTTGTAGTCCTTGCTTGAAGGTAGTGGTGTAGATAGCATCGTTCTTTTGCTCAATTTTCACTGCCTCATCATTAAAGTAACTGTAGTAACTCTTGGTGCTCTCATCGAACTTCTGTTTTATAATAAACAAATCGTTTATGTCTCTCTCATAAATTTTGTGGCTTTGATAGTTCTTCAGAAACATCTCCTTCAGCTGAGTCCAGCGTAAGATGCTTGACTCTGGAATTTCTTTTAACTAGGATTGTGCTTTCTTGACCAGCATGGACCGGAAAGCTCGGCACTTGATGTGATCAGGGTACTCAAACATTTCCATGTAGGGAACATATTCATCTATGTGTTGTAATGGTTCCCTTGTGCCATCATACTTCGCCTTCACTTGTGGAGCTTTGAATACTAGTGGTATCCAGCAATCCTAATGCTGTGAACAAATGGCGAAGGCTCTGATAAATCCACACTGCTCTATATCTCTCGATTTCCATTTCTCTTCTGATTTGCTGGGAGAGTAACTCTCCTCAGTGAATTCAAGGCTACCCCTCGAGTGTCGTTGCTTGTCCTTTCTATCAGGCTTCGTCGAGGGGGTATAGTTCCTCCAAGAGGAGTTCTTAGCGAGCTCCCCTGCTCGTCAGGATTGGTTTCTTGTCTATGACCTCGTGATATGGCAGCTCGATTGAGTCTGTCTCTTAGGTCATAACCTCTTCCATTACTCAGGGTTTCTCTCAAGTTGACTACAGGTGACACGTTTTAGCCCTATAATCTTTTCTGTGCTTGACTTGTCTCCCGACCTTCCTTATTGGGTTGGAGGTCGTTCCTTGCTTCTGAAGGTGGGGGTTGGTCAGGCTGTTTGCAACCCCCTTGATCTCGAGGTGGTTGTGTCTCCCTATAAGATGGTACATTAGTAAAAACAATTAGGTAATTGCCTTTAAATAATGGCCATTAAAAACAATTTTTGTTGTAGTGGTTGTTCGTAAAAAATTTAAGAGACATACTGCCTCCCATACTATTTACTATTCATAAGTAACTTGAACCATGTCTCTCTCTTTTTCTTAATCACTAGTGTTAGTTTGATTAGAATTATTAAAATGATTATTGTTAACTAGTTATTACTAATTTCAAAAAAATATATATTATCTTAATTTTGATAAAATGACTATCGTTGATTTGTAAATAGCAACGAATGGACTGTTTACTATTTTTTACAGATTATTATAGTATTTCTTGACAGAATTTTTAAGTCAAAAAATCACTAATATTTCTTTAGTAACTATTAATTCCCTTAGTCCCTTCGGGGACACCTCAGTGGGTGGAGTGGTGAGCTCGCAGACCATAGGTCTCGAGTTCGAATCCCACTAACACTCTCTTGGATAAACGAAATGTTGCTAAAAAAAAATGGAAAAAAAATATTAGTTGCTTATTTCAGAAGGGGTCGAAGAGAGCATGAATATTTATAACAAATATTAAACGTTATCTATAAAAAAATTGCCATCGACATCATATTTTCATGAAAAAAAATCTTAAAAATCTATTAGTAAAGTACCAAAAGTTCTATATTGATGGTACAGTAAATGTTCATAGAAATTTTGATTTTTTAATTTAATATTTTTATAGGGATAATATGTCTTTATAAATATATTTTATTTTTTATTCTTTTGATTTCTCTATATTCAAATTTTAATTTAATTATATATAAAAAAAAAAAAACATATTATTTATATTAATTTATTAAAGATAAAGTCAAATTAATGACTTTGATTATTTACTTAATCTCAAGAATTAATAATATACTCATGGATTTATATAGAAAATAAATTCATTTACAAAAGTTGTAGAAAGGATGTGGGATTGATTAATATAAAGTTTTTTACACATTTTTATGGTAGTTTTATCCATTAATAAATTAGTATTACAGACGTATTTTTCTATCAGAATAAATAATTTATAGTGATGAAAATATTTTTCTGTCAATAATGTATGTACCGATAGTGATGAAAATATAAACCGCCAGATTAAAAATACATAATACTTATGATTTAAAATACCATCGACCAAAACCAATTTTTAGTGACTGAAAATATCTATTGAGTGGAAAAATCAGCATTACATGTCGATTAATTTGTAGTCGATCTTCGCACCAGAAAAACAGTATTATGACTTCGAAAGAGGTTATCACGTTATTTATAATTAATCGACCATCTCCATTTTACTACAGGGAAGGGCGCTAGCTTGTGTTTATACTTTTGAACGTGATCAGTTTAAGTTACAATCTCTCTCAATACTTTAAAAGGGTTATTTGGTATGAAATTTAAATTGTTCTAATTAAATTTAAATTAATTGAGAGGATTCATGTTAGCATTAAATTCGTAATTGGTTTATTTTCTTTAGCCATTTTATTAATTGTGACCTAAAAATCAATTTTAATGACTGATAACTAACTAAGGCAACCGCTTATAATTGCACTCGATCAATATTATCTTCATTAATTTGCTCAAAACTCTTGTGTGATTTTGAAAACAGCTTAATGATTAAACCAAAAGTGTGGTTTTGAAAGCTTATAATAAATCTTTCACTGGAAAAAATCGGAGAAATTGGAGTAATACAAAAAAAAAGAACACCATAAATTAATTAACAAACTGGTAATTAATAGTTTTTATAATATTTATTTATGCCTTTTTCAAGCAAAATTAATTACAAATTATGATATGGTCCGTCAGGCTCTTGCTTTGCAGCAATCCTACTGCACTAATTGCCCCTTGCCTTTTCCGGCTGCCCAATCGTCCCAGGTTATGATCCCAGGCCAAATATCGTCCGTCAGATTCAAACCTTCAAAATTTGATGAAAGAATATGAGCTACTATCACTGTAATATCATCATACTTGCCACCACCAGTGCCCTTCTGATCGGCCCCTCCACCCTTTATCCTGCAGTACTCCTCCGCAAATGGAGTAGAGGAACTTTTGTCAACGGCCTTGACCAGGGCTGATTTGGCAATCTTCCGAGCCATCTGTGTCATGTCCAGGGAGCTGTCCTGAAGCCCTTCACTCACCAAACCCTGGATTTCATCCAAGTGCAGATTATCGAACAGCCCATCTGTTCCGGCTATTATGATGTCTCCCGGAATGCCCTAGAGAGATCCGTTGATAAGTGCTCGTTACTCAACTGGAAGGGATGGTTAAAGTCGTGGAGCTGGACCGGCGATTTATATATAATCTCGCCACCTCTGATTTGACAGAAACCTCTGTCTCCAACATTAACAGCATCCAAATAATCACCCCGAACTGTGATTATGCAAGCCGTTGATGACCCTTTTTCTTTTGTCCTCAAGTGAGCATCTACCAGTAATTTTCTTGGATTAACAAGCGGTCCATTCTCACCCATCGATCGCACAGCATTTGTCATTGGCGGACGTGCGTATACACCAGAGTCAATCCCATGACCGGTCCAACCACCAACTCCGTCCACCACTCCGATGGTCTGAGCACCGAAACATATGAAGTGGCCGTCTTCCCCTGATGGGTGGGACTTCTTCAGCTTGGGTATATAGTATGATCCGGCCTCCATCCTTAAGCTAATAACTGCAGTGCTACCTAACAGTTACCCGAATCTCAACCGGAGACTCAATCGTAAATTGGGAATTGTTGTGAGGGTTCAGAAAATGAAGAGAGAAGGAAATTTAGTGAAGGGAGAGATGGAATTAAAGTTTCGGCCGTGGTTCCGGCAAGAATACAAAATTTGTTTATTTCTTATTTTTGCAGGAAGCAATTGAAATACGCTGCTATTTTATATTTAATGTGAAAAATTTTTTCTTCTTTTACTAAATTATTACAATTAAGAAAAAAAAAATTCATGATCGAAATGCTTGACAATACCACACGTGTAGACAAATCTTAAATTTCCTTTTTCTTTTCGCTTGAATCTCTAACAAAAGAAATACTTTATTTCTCTACTCGATAATTTACCATTTTATATAACATACCATTTATCAAATAAATAACCACTTAGGATTTTTTTTTAAAAAAAAGGAATACATTTTCGTGGATTAACTAATACTAAAATAATGAATTTTCCAAAATTAACCGAGGTAGTTCTTTCCTTCCTACATATTCTAACCTTTGTAATTTACAACTACTAATTGAATAGTCGATATGCATATAAACTGACTCAGATAATATAAAAAATTGTTTTAAGAAAACCTTCCATAGTTTTAAAATTTCCAGTATTTTTCCTTCAAACTCGTAAGTTTTGTGGGATTACTTTCCCTTAATGTTCTCCAAGTTGTAGCTACTTGACCTGTAGCTGAAATTTACCACTTCTGTTCGATATTATGTGGCTCCTCATATAGCAACAAATCATGGATATACAATAATAATAATAATAAGCAGAGGAAAAATGGAAATCCTGAGAACTTTAAGAAAATAAATATAGAAAACTTTAAAAATATAGCATATCAGTTAAATCCCTTTATTTCAAATTAAATGAATTACTTTATACGGTTTCATTTATTTTGAAATAAAAAATTTCTCCTAAACGGCATGTAGTTTTAAATAGAGAAATAATATATGACAAAAATAATAATAAATACTTAATAAATTAATTAAAAAACATTTTTTCATTTTACAGAAAATATGTA
>JAOXNR010006895.1:0-34318 GCA_028571225.1 Parsonsia alboflavescens
GCAGAAATAAGTGAGATAAATTAATTAGTTAATCATCTTAAATGAATCCAATTTGTTTTTGGTCTTGAAAACAAATCGATCCTCCCACTATTTTTACGAATTTCACACTTCCAAATGAAAAACAAAATCCTCATTGAATACGAGTATATATATATATATAAAGGATGTTCAAATGATCGACAAGATCAAAATGGTCATCCTATATACATAAAACAATTAGATATCTTAGATAAGTAAAAAATACAGAGGCCAAAAGCAACTTTGATCTATTAGGTTACGAGTATAGATAAGATATAAATGGATAGATGTTGAGACATTTGTCATCAGATTAAACTATCAAAATCTGAGCTTGGAAATTGGTCTCACTGCATGCATGTCTCCTTTTTATTCTTAACTGGTACCTCGATTAATTAACTTGAAAGATTTCTTTATATATATATATATATATTTATATATATATATATATATCAATTAAATTAGGTAAAGTCCTAATTTAGTTATGGGACAAAGATCCTTTAATTAAGAGTATTTGATTTATCCTTTTTCTCCAATTTTGTGTTTCCTTTGGACTCAAGGAATAAGGTCAGCCCATAGAGTAAGTGGGCTTATTTTAGCATGTAGCCCAAGTTTCGGTTATTAACTGGTGGATGCAGGTCTGGATGTGATGACCCGATTCGTCCAATCGAGGCCCATCAATGAGATGGATCGGTCGATTTTATATTCAAAAGCTGAAAGGTTAGATAAACTATTATATCTTAATTTTTAAATTAGTAAAAAATTTATTAATAAAATTGTTAATAAATGATTTTAATAAATTAAATTAAATCAAATCTTTTTATTAAAATGCATACAAATCAAATTGAAACATTCAATTTTGAATAGAAAAAAGTATTAAATAGTATATTATTTTCGGATACCACGGATGTTAATATATTATTCAAAACACTCATATTATCCATTAATGTGTCAACTAAATTAAAGATGAACTCATTTATCTTTTTCATTCTTTGTAAATTAATCTATATTTTGTTATAAATTAATACTTCTTTCTTTTATTTTAAATTAAATATCTTTATTTCTATTTTGAACTATTCATGAACGATTGTCTTATTTCCTTGATTAATTAAAATCTGATTAAAAAAATTGATATTGTCAAACTTAAAATGAATTAATTAGTTAACTAATTTTATTAAAATAAGATATTTAATTCTGGAGGGAAAGGATATCATTTTTCTTTTAACAAGAAGACGTTAAAGAATAATCTGATCGGGGACTTTTCTCCAATGCCGAACAAGAAGACCAATATTCGTAGTGCTTGATGAACAAGAAAAGGAAACATCATGGAAAAAGAGATACAAATTCAATTCAATCGGGAAACCTCAGCACACTTCCAGTCAACATCAGTTTCTTTGAAATTTCAAAGTTATGACCTTCACCTCTCATTTTTAAATAAGAATACCCTTTTTCATTCTTTGTACAACCAAAAATTTCTTTTTCTATCACTACCAAGAAGGAAAAATGGATCTTTTATTCAGAGGAATTGCGGTTTCAAGTACCATTTTGATTCTCATATGGGCATGGAAAATCTTGAACTGGGCATGGATAAAACCAAAGAAACTGGAGCAACACCTCAGACAACAAGGACTAGATGGAAACTCGTACAGACTATTGCTTGGAGACTTGGCAGAGACAGCCCAAATGGATAAGGATTCAAAATCCAAATCCATCAATTTCACCGACGATATCATCCCAAGAATTATGCCCTTCCTGCACAAGCTCATCAGAACCTACGGTAATGATTTGCCAATCGTTTAATTCCTTTAAATCCAAGAAATCAATTCAAGAATCTTGAAATTCTTGCAGTTTAGTTACTCTGGATTCTGTGATTTGCAGGTAAGAATAATCCCTTCACATGGATTGGACCAGAACCTGTAGTGATAGTTACTGATCCCGAACTTGTAAAAGAGGTTTTGACCAGAAATTATTCTTATCAGAAACCTCCCATTAATGAACTGAGTAAGCTGATTGCACAAGGCGTGGCTGCCTATGACACGGACAAATGGGCTAAGCACAGGAGGCTCATTAACCCTGCCTTTCATCTAGAGAAATTGAGGGTATTTCTGTCTTTTCCATTCATTTAGAGCATTTGTTTTTTTCATGCTCTTAGAGGATCAATGGTTCCATTCATCCTGGTCATCTCATGAATTGGAGACCTAACTATCTCAGGTGTCGTCATTTATCACTAAGCTAGCAAAGTTTTACATGGTTCCATATGGGTTAGGAATTTTTTGTTCAATTGTTGTTAACAAGAAAGTTGAAAACTTCTGCTTGTTATGTGCAGCTTATGGTGCCAGCATTTGATTTGAGTTGTTCAGAGATGTTGAAGAAATGGGAGAGCATGGCCTCTACAGAGGGGTCATTGGAGTTAGATGTATGGCCTTATCTTCAAAATTTAACTAGTGATGTCATTTCACGAACAGCATTTGGAAGCAGTTATGAAGAAGGAAGAAAGATATTTGAACTACAAAAGGAACTGCTTCAGCACATCCTGCACATTGTGCAATCATTTTACATTCCAGGAATGAGGTAAAAGAAAATACTGGTTTCTTCAATTTCCTTGGTGTGAATGTCTACCTCTTTTATATGACAAATTCTGATAAAGATTCTAGAACTAATCCATGATGTATAGATTTTTGCCGACAAAGAGGAACAGAAGAATGAAGAAAATTTCCAAAGAAGTCCACTCAACTGTGCTGAACATAATTAGCAAACGAGTCGCGGCCATTGAAGCAGGGGAACCAAGTAAAGATGACCTATTAGGCATATTGTTGGAAGCAAATTTCAAGGAAATCCAAAGTCATGGAAATGATAGTTTTGGGATGAGCTTTGAAGAGGTAATTGAGGAATGCAAACTGTTCTATTTTGCTGGGCAGGAGACCACTGCGGTCTTACTTGTTTGGACACTGATATTACTAGGCAAGCATTCAGATTGGCAAACTAAAGCCAGAGATGAAGTTTTGCACATCTTTGGAAACAATAAACCAGATTATGAAGGCTTAAATCACCTCAAAATTGTAAGTTCTTTGCACAAATGAATCCATAATGTACCTATTTTCTTAGGGAAAATTCTATCATGGACCAGGTTCATTTGTGGCTCACATTGAACCACACCAAAAGGTCCATATAAGAATTTTCCTTTTCTAAGTCTATTTGATAACTTACTAATGATAATTCTCGATTTCTTGAATTCCCTCAGGTTACTATGGTGATCAATGAGGTCCTAAGGCTATATCCACCCGGATTTATGATCTCTCGAGTTATACACGAAGATACAAAACTAGGGGATCTTTCTTTACCGGGCGGAATCTCACTTTTCTTGCCAACAATCATATTGCAACACGACGAAGAATTATGGGGTGAAGATGCAAAAGAGTTCAAGCCAGAGAGATTCAGTGAAGGAGTTTCCAAGGCAACAAAGGGTCAATTCATATTTTTCCCATTCAGTTGGGGTCCTCGTATATGCATTGGACAGAACTTCGCAATGCTGGAAGCAAAAATGGCACTGGCTTTGATCTTACAACGGTTTTCTTTTGAGCTCTCTCCGTTATATGCACATGCTCCACACACGGTTGTGACCGTGCAGCCTCAGTACGGTGCACAGTTGATTTTGCATAAGCTTTAGAGATGGCAGAGGAACTAAGCTAGATTGCATAAACTTCTGTTATGTCTATTTTATTTGATATATGACTGGCTGCTTCAATTGTCTGCCAGTTAAACCGATCAGTCTGATACAGTTTGCTTTTGTTTGCACCCTTTTTCTATAAAAATGGTTTAATACTGCAGACTGAACCACTTCTAGGATCGGTTCACGGTCCGATCCACAAAACATCTGTTTATTGAACCAAAAACAATAGCTAAAATAGAAATATCAAAAAGAGAAACATTCAAATATTAACTGAAACAATTTTTTCTTCAGTAAATAGTTATTCATTCATTTGGATTGGACAAATCATTACAATGTGGATTGTATACAACCTTGATCACAAAAAAATGGGAATGTGATTCTTTCTCATTTATCTAAACTGTGTTAATTTTGCTGGGAAGAAACAATAATAAAATTACTTTAACTCTTTGTGTGATTATGTCATCAAATTCTAATAAGATTTAAGCACTGAAAGAAATTCACAGCGAAAGAGTGTTCCAAAAAGATCCTTTACATACCATATTTTTTCTCTGTTTCTTGTAAGTGAGGTAGAACTCTTGAAACAGCGTCATCGGAGAAGCTTATCGGCTTCGATCTGGCTAGTTTCAACAGTGCTTCCGTGTCTTTGCTGTCTCCGTAAAGGAATCTGTAAGAATTGCCCTTCAGACCTTGTTCTCTAAGGCACTTCTCCGGCTTCGTCGCCCTCAGCCACACTCAATTCAACGCCCTCCATGTCCCAAACGGAAAAGCAACACCACTAAACACAGCAATTGCATTCAGAATCTCCATTTTTATTTACATTTTTTCCTATACTGTGTGATTCGTCTGATAGAAGAATATGCATATCTACAGAGACAGCAACAGGGGCGATTCGCGGGGTGGGGGAGAAGGAGTCGTCTCTTAATTCCCTTCTGCACGGTGTCAAATGGAAAATAGGAAATGTCAAACTACCAGCGTCCTTCAAAAAAGAAAAAAACAAATAAAAAAGAGACCCGTTAAAAATCAGCCCTATCTTTAGTTAACTGGAAAAACGTAGAAGTTTGCGGAGAATTACAGAATTCTTTAGAAGTATATGGAGTCTTCTAGAAGTATACAGAATTCTCTAGAAGCATGTGAAGTCTTCTAGAGGCATGCAGAATTTTATAGAAGTATGTAGAGTTCTCTAGGGACAAATGCAATCCTCTAAAGGGTTGCGAGGTTCTCTAGAGAGTAACGGAGAACTCTAGAATGTTAGGGATACTTCCTTTATAAATAAGTAGAGAAAGGTATAGAGAATTCTATAGTAGAATTCTTTAGATGGATGATCTCAACCATCCATCTTAATTATTTGTAGCCGTTGGATCTTGAGGAGCTCTCCTATACAAGGAGCTATCCTCTCCATCATTTGCAACCAAGTGGTGAGCAACCAATCAAGTGGTGAGCAAGTGTAAGTGTGCTAAAGAGAAAGAGTGAAAGTGCAAGTGTGTGGAGAGTGAATACAAATACAAATAAGTGGGTTGTAAATCCTTCCCTTGCAGTAAATAAAATTCAAGAATTTCTCCCACTTGCTAAAATCCTAGTTGAGTTTCTCTCACTTTCAAATAACCTTATTCCCAACAAGACCAAGGCTTACCAGCTGCAATAGCCAGCTGACATTTTAGGGAAAAGCGAGAGACATGAGTAATATAGTAAAAAGTTTAGAAAATATCTAATAAATAATAACAATGACTTATATTTCATAACAGTGAAAGTTAATTTAAATGAATTATATTTAGTGATGAAAGGAAGTACTAAACTATATAAGTGTTTCTCATTTATATCAAAGTTATGTTATGTGCTTCCTAATTGTTGTATGCTTTCTTTCGCAATTAAATAATGTAATTTAACTTTTATGAAAAAATTGAGGAATGCATTTGAATTTGTTAAAATTTTCACTATATCCTTGTCATTTATGTTTGCCTGTCATCGAAGATGGTTTTGTCAATACAATACATAACCCATTTTGCCTATTTCGTTACCCGCTCACTTTAATCCTTATATAGAATCCATTGCCTGACCCATTTGGGTACAAGAATACCATCCACCAGTTGAATTGGAATTTCCGACTTGTATGGATGAAGATTTGACAGTCACACGTTGGCTTCTCATGCAAATCTGTCAAGAAAATAATCACTTTGTCTTGCACACAACCTTTGCAAGTCTTGCTCTAATACTATGAAAGAGTAAACTCGATAATTATTATTATCCAAATAACAACTTAAAAGAAAGTATAGAGAGTTTCTCTAGGAATGGAACTCATGCTATCAATAACAACAACAAATTTATTGGTAGAAAATGATCATTTCTACAACTTGTGCAAAATCAAATGAGCCTCATATTGAGGGTGAAGTGTGATGATCGCGGCAGGAGCATGTGCATATAACGGAGAAAGTTCAAAGGAGAATCTCTGCAGAATCATAGATATGGCCAACTTTGCTTCCAACATAGCAAAGTTTTGTCCAATGCAAATCCTCGGTCCCCAACCAAATGGGAAGTACTTTACCTGGCCTTTAGTTGCATTTGATACCCCATCTGCAAATCTCTGGGTGTTGAACTCTTCTGCATCATCACCCCATAATTTAGGATCATAGTGCATCAACAATATCAATAAAGTTAGCAGAACTCAAGCTGGTAGGGTAAGATTTCCTAGTGTAACTTCTTCGGTTGTTCTTCGAGTCAATGAAATAAATGGTGGGTAAAACCTTAGAACCTCATTTAATATCATAGTCACCTATTACAAGTTGAAATAGGATTATAGAATGCACAATCTTGTTCCAATTTGATTTAAATGTCGAATCTATCGTCAAAGCACTTACAATTTTCAAATGATTGAGGCCTTCATACTTTGGTCGGTTACGTCCAGAGTGGTGCAAGACCTCTTCCCTAGCTCGATTTTGCCATTCCAGTTGCCTACTTAGTAAGATCATGGTAAATACAAGCAACACAGAGGTTGTCTCCTGTCCAGCAAAGTAGAAGAGTTCGCATTCTTCAATGACTTCATTGATGCTCATGCCAAAGTTCTTGTTTCCGTGTTGATTGATTTCTTTAGTATTCGACTCCAGCAGTATACTCATTCACAGGCTTCCCCTGCTCTTATTGCCCTTATTCTTGAATCAATTATACCTGGAATTGAAACATTAACGATTCTATTAATTTCTTTCATTCTTCTATTCCCCCTAGTAGGCATAAACATAAATATAAATATATATATATATATATATATATATTTATATAGATGAATCAGTATATAGGAAATAAGAAAGTCGTTACGGTATAACAAAAGTGGCAATAAAATTGACTAAATTCAAGCCCATTGATTTACCTAATTTTCAAATGCCTACAAAATCCATCCCCTAAATTTACAAAGGAATACATAATTTACCTCCAACCAGGAATGTATACATTTTGTACGACATTGGCGGCTTGCTCACCCTGTTATCTTTGTAGTTCAAAGATTCTTCTTCCCTCTTCTTAGTTACTACCAAATGCTGTCCGGGAAATTACGTCACTAGTCACTGTTTGAAAATAGGGTCAAACGTCTTGTCATATAATTATGTTGGTTATTATTTCGTTAATTGTGTTTTTATTAGGTTGAATAAAAATTCGATTTTTGAATTGGATAATACATATTAGATTAAGTTGGATTAAGTCTCTTAAAGATAAATATTTCTCAACTGATAATTCTGGAATTATATTTATATATTTTGGATATTCTCATATTTAATATTGTGTTTATCTTATAGAAGAATATCTTGTATATCTTTCTACATTGACATCTTTAAGTGATAGAGTTTGATGATGATCAAATCACGTGCTGAAAGCCTTGCTGAAATTCATTATAAATATTTGGAAGATAACTCGGGAGGAGTACATTTACTTCACTATTGCAGACTGTCATAGGTGTGTTACGGGAGTGTCACAACAGTTCTTGTGGAACAGTTCCAGAACTCAGGGAAGTTCAGCTTCGGGAGAAGTTTTGTCATCTTCAAAGGGATCTTAGAAGGTGCTGCAATATAAATAAGAGGGATTCTTGTTGTGAGTTGGTAAGATAAAACATAGAATAAGGTAGTAGTAGACTAGAGGGATTCTATTGTTTTATACTATACTCTTGTAATGTTCTTATCTTAATGAATTTTGCAGTTTGGCCTTGGCTTGAGGACGTAGCCTAAGATTGGATTTATTCCAATGGGGTGAATCTCGTTACATCTTGATGTTCAATTTTTTATGATAAATTCCTATATTCAGCTTGTAAATTACAACTTAACTGATTAATTGCTAGCCTAAGATTCTATCAATTGTTATCAGAGCCATACACTAACGAATTAGTGAAAGATCTTGGGTATAGAATCTTTTTGTGCAGCAATGAGTGGACTGCAAGAAGGAGGATCTGTGAGTAGGCCACCTCTTCTCAATGGATCAAATTATTCATATTGGAATTCTCGAATGACTGCGTTTATTAAAGCTCAAGATGAAAGGCCTGGAAATCAGTCCGAAAAGGATGGACTCCCCCCAAAGATGAGAAAGATCAGTTGACGGATGAAGATACCTGGACAGAAGAAGAGGACAGAGAAGCTAATTTTAATTCAAAAGCTCTTAATGCTATATTTAACGCAGTTGATATTAATCAGTTTCGCTTCATTGCTCAATGTATTTCAGCTAAGGAGACTAAAATTAATCAGTTTAATTAATTCAAAAGCTCTTCAGCTAAGGATGAAGATACCTGGACAAAAGAAGAGGACAACCTTACAAACTGCACATGAAGGAACATCCACTGTGCGACGCTCCAAACTACAAATGATAAGTTCTCAATTTGAGAAATTATAGATGGACAAAACTGAATCAATTGCTGATTTTCATGCAAAATTGAGTGATCTAGATAATGAGTCTTTCATGCTTGGAAAGCAAATGACCAATGAAACATTGATACACAAAACTCTGAGATCACTTCTCCAACGGTTTGCACATAAAGTAACTGCAATTGAAGAAGCAAAGGATATTGATACGATTAAATATGATGAACTGATCGACTCGCTACAAACCTTTGAGATGAACTTAAAGCCAAATCGGAAGGACAAAAAGTGTTGCGTTTCAAGTTGCTGATCCCATTGATTCAGAAATTGATTGTTCAACAAGCAATGTCTCTGATCACACGAAATTTCAACAAAATGTACGAATGAATCAAGGGAAAACCAAATTCCATTTAATTAAAAAACAATGTTGGAAACAAGAAAATCCCTAGTAAGTCTTTTTCTGAGAATACTGATTCTAATATCAGAACTAACAAAGGAATATAGAGCAGGGAATGTGAAGGCTATGGCCATATTCAAGCTAAATGTGTAACCTACCTCAAAAAACATACGAAGTCGTTTGTTGCTAACTGGAGTGATGGGGAACAAACTGATGATGATGACGAAAGAACTGAACAAACCGTTAATTTTGTTACTCTACATGGTGAGGTTGTTTTGTCAAAATGTGACAATTTAGGTATGACAAATGTTGAACTCGATGAAGAGACAGAGGTAAGACAATGTTTTCTTGAATTTAATTGAGGTAGACAGTGATAGTGAACTTACTCCTAAGTAAATGCTAAAAGCCTATGAAAAGTTGTTAAAACCGTGTATTAAACTGAACAAACTAAACAGAGAACTATAACTTAAAGTAAAGATATTTATGTCTGAGAAAGAACAATTAACTTCTGAAATCAATGTTTTGATTATAGATTATGAAGCAAATTAATAGAAATTTCAGAAATTATCAAAGGAGCATAACAATACAATGTAAAATATGAGGATGATGAACTGTGGTACAGAAAAACTAGACCAAAAATTAGCTAAACAACAACAGACACTTGATCGTCGTGGTTTAGGCTATGGTGACTGTACTCGCAGAACAGAAAACTCAATGGTGAAAAAATCACACTCACAAGGTACTAACATGATAAGAAATTCAACCAAAGGTAAGAAAAAATTGTTTGTACCTACTTGTCACTATTGCTTTCGAAGAGGACATATCAAACCAAACTGTTTTCAAATGTTGTTGAACAATGTCCATCACAAGTCATTAACCAGACACTAGGTTTGGAATCACAAGTCTAAGCAAGTTTGGGCTAAGAAAAATAGACATGATTGTTTAGCTAGATTTATGTCTTGAAGAGTGTCCGATTCAGATCTGTGGTTCTTTGATAGCAGCTCTTCTTGCCACATGACTGGTAAAAAGGAATATTTGAAAGATTATCGTGAGTGCAATCTTGGTCAAGTTACCTTTGGTGATGGTAAATAGGGAAAAATCTTGGGAAAAGGAACTCTTGTGGTAACAGGAATGCCTCATCTTCATAACGTGTTTTTAGTAGAAGGACTTAAGGCAAATTTAATCAGCATTAGTCAGTTGTGCAATGACGAGTTGTTTGTCAAATTCACTATGGATGCATGTCATGTGTATGATGAAAATAAAAACCGTGTATTGTTTGACACTAGATCTTCTAGTAACTGTTATACGACTGATACCACTATGTCATGTAACAGTGCAAATCATGATGATCTTAAATTATGGCATGAAAGATTGGGGCATGTAAACTTCAAATAACTAACTGAAATTTCTGTTATAGGTGTTGTCAAAGGAATTCCAGATCTTGGTAGTAATACATGTGCCGTGTGTGAATCTTGTCAACTCAGAAAACAGAAACATCAAACATATAAAGTTGTCAATTTTATTACTACTTATCGTCCACTTGAGCTATTGCATATGGATCTTACTTGAGTAGAATTTCTTATTGAAAAATCAAACTCCTTTGAATCATTCAAAAGATTATCCATGAGATTAATGACAAAAAAAGCCAATGTGTATGGCAAAATTATTCGTATTAGGAGTGATCACGGAAAGGAATCTGCAAATACTCTTTTTACTAATTTCCGTGATGATCATGACATTTTACATGAGTTCTCCACACCAAAAAAAGCACAACAGAATGGTGTTGTAGAAAGGAAAAACAGGACTCTACAGGAAATGGCATGAGCAATGTTATGTGCTAATGGAATACCATCAAACTTTTGGGCTGAAGCAATAAATATTGCTTGTTATATCATTAATCGTGTTTATTTCAGGATAGGAACAAAATTGACGTCCTATGAAATATGAAAAGGAAGAAAAGCAAATGTTCGTTACTTTCATCTCTTTGGAAGTAAGTGTTTTATTTTGAATGATGGAGACAGGCCTGGTAAGTTTGATCAAAAGAGTGATGGTGGTGTTTTTCTTGGATATTCAACAAATAGTCAAACTTATAGAGTAATTAATCAACTTACTAGGAAAATCATGACGTCTACTAATGTTGTGTTGAATGAATCTACAGTGACTTTATTAAGGGCTAAAGATGAAGAAACAGGAAAATCTGGTAATCAAATGACAGGACAACAAGAACAATCAACAGATGAAGGACATGATTCCCCCAGTAACTCAGAGAAATGCAACATTCCGCTTGAGACCACTCAATCCACAGGAGCAATACATTATGAAACTCAAGAGACATAAACAGATACAGGTAAGAGAGTTTCAAGACAAATTCCTTCCAGAATTCATAAAACACATCCGGTGGAAGAGGTAATTGGAGATTTGGAGGAAGGAACACACACCAGAGGTAAGGCTAAAGTTAACTATAGCGAGATGATTAGCTCTGTCTGCTATTTGTCTACTATAGAACCTAAAATGTGAATGAAGTTTTGAAAGATGACTGTTGGAAAAATGCCATGCATGAGGAACTAGAACAATTCAATGGATTGGATGTTTGGTCACTAATGCCTAGGCCAGAAAATATAAATGTTATTGGTACTAAATGGATCTTTAAGAATAAAATAGAGGAGTCTGGAAGTGTTGTTCAAAATAAAGCTATGTTAGTTGCTCAAGGATATACACGGGTAGAAGGTATAGATTTTGATGAAACATTTGCACCTGTGGCTAGATTGGAATCAATTAGACTATTGATATGTATTACTTGTCTGCATCTGTTTAAATTGTATCAAATGGATGTCAAAGGTGCATTCCTGAATGGTGTACTAAGTGAAGAGGTTTATGCTGAACAACCAAAGGACTTTGTTGATCCCAATTTCCAGATCACGTGTTTCAACTGAAAAAGACATTATATGGTTTAAAACAAGCTCCTCGATCTTGGTATGAAAGGTTAAAAAAATATTTTCTGGAACAAGGTTACAAACGAGGGGGAGTTGATAAAACCTTATTTGTAAAATGGTTTTTCGATAATATTTAATTGCTCAAATCTATGTTGATGATATTGTGTTTGGTTCGACTTCTATTCAACACACAAGAATTTGAAATGAGTATGGTTGGTGAATTGACAGATTTTCTGGGGTTGCAAGTTAAAAAATTTGTAGATGGATATAAATCTCACAAAGCAAATATGCAAGAATGTTGGTTAAAAAATTTGGTCTTGAAAAGCCTAAAATTGTTAGAACACCAATTTGTACTAATCTGAAACTGTCTAAAGACATTGTAGGAACAGTTGTGGATTCAAGTCTGTATCGAAGCATGATTGGGAGCTTATTATATCTTACAGCAAATAGACCAGACCTATGTCTCAGTGTTGGCATTTGTGCCAGATATCAAGCAAATCCCAAAGAATCACACCGGATGGCAGTCAAGAGAATCATTCGATTTGTTAATACCACATTAAATTATGGCATCTGGTATACAACTGACACTATAGCTTTTTTGGAAGGTTTCAGCGATGCAGACTGGGCAGCAAACCTGGATGATCGTAAGAGCACTTCTAGAGGATGTTTCTACCTTGGAAACAATCTGGTTTCTTGGTACAACAGGAAGTAGAACTCAATTTCATTATCAATAGCTGAAGCTGAATATATTGTTGCTAGAAGTTGTTGTACACAACTATTGTGGATGCAACAAATGCTAAAAGATTACGGTATTGTATAGGATATGTTTAGTGTGTTTTGTGACAATAAGAGTGCCATTGATATATCTAAGAATCCTGTTCAGCACACTCGCACTGAACACATTAACATAAGACATCACTTCATTAGAGAATTGGTAGAAGCTAAGACTGTTGTCATTGAGAATGTATCAACGGAAAAACAACTGGCTGACATTTTTACTAAACCTTTAGATGCTAAAACATTTCAATTATTAAGGAAAGCTTTGGGAGTCTGTTTTATTGATGTATGAATAACACTAGTATGATAGTTGCCTTATAGCGTAATGGTTCAGGAGCATTATCTTGTTTCAATTTCTTTTTCTTCATCATTATTAAAGATTTTACATTCTTAAATTTTGCATATAGGTAGATTGTCAAAATATCTTTCATAACACTCAAATTTTGCTCTACTTACACAGAGATGATTGATTTCTTGGAATGTCACTTGATTTCGGTAAAGAATCACTTAATTCTCTGAGAAGAGAGTTACCTTCACTATCTCAGTGGAAGTATGAAAACTATCTCAGATTAGATGCAAAGGAGGAACAAGGGAATGTTAGTTCGGCTTAAATTACATATTTTCTGTGAAAAGAGTTACCACCACTTCTGTATGCAATAAACTAAGCATAAACAATCTTGAAAGGAGCTACATTAGTGGGTGTGTGAAAACTATCTCAGATTGAA
This sequence comes from Parsonsia alboflavescens, assembly GCA_028571225.1. NCBI lineage: Eukaryota > Viridiplantae > Streptophyta > Magnoliopsida > Gentianales > Apocynaceae > Parsonsia > Parsonsia alboflavescens. Next base: position 13,344 of record JAOXNR010006895.1, read on the forward strand.
GGATCTTGCTGATTTCCCTCATCTACACACGCCTTCACTGAAACTCTGGTACATTGAAAAGGTATTTTCTCTTTCTATATTCTTAATTTAAGTTTAAAAAATCTTTAACATGAATAGGAAATTTGATCTTATCAAGATAATCAAGATAAAATTATCTTTCTGAAGGAGGCTGTCTTACGTATTTTTTTAAAAAGAAAATAATAATAAATAAAAAATATATATATATATTTTTTTTATTCTCTCTAAATTTTTCATGGGTGATATTCTGTTTAAAATTCTATTGGTTAGTATAATGTCCATGGCAGTTCAAATATCTTGATTCATGCTCAGAGTCTATTAGTCTCCGTTTCATATCTAAATTGGTATTTCTATCTGCCTGCATTAAGATTTTTATTCTCTAATAAATCTATATTTAAGTCTCAGATATTACTTGCACTTATCCTGAAGTTCATCTCCCATCTTTGTGAATCTCGAAAGAAGGTCTCTTATATTTACTTTCTTCAGCTTCTTCTCACCAATTGTGCTTTCTGTCCATACTCACACAGTTGTGCAGAGTTTCACTCTTGATTTTACCATGCCGCGGGTTAAGCACGTTGCTGTGAAGAAGAAAGGTGGCAGCACTATTTCTCCCTCATCATCCAGCTCCACACCACCTCCGACAGTAACTCCAACTCTACCCTCTGTTACTCAAACCGGTGGTTCCGGTGATATATCTGGGTACCTCCAAGATCCATGTCTCCAGGAACTCTTGAAAACCATTGCCGCTGAACACAGTCAGCCCTCTTCAACAGCCGTTGAACACAGTCAGCCAGTCCAACGCCAACCACTGGCCATTCGGTGCCTCAACCATCGGCTGCTGTTACCAAAGGTTCTGAAAATCCCTCAATCAAACGGAAACGGAGAGTTGTTGGCTGCCGAAAATATAAGCTTTGACAGAGGTTTGGGTCTTCCAATCGTGTCTCCACGTCATCAACTCAACCGTTGGAGTTGGAGGATTTTAACTCATCTGCTCAAAAGGATGAAGAGCTCAAGGATACTTCTTCTCATGACTCGGCACAAGGGGTAAATTCTATTAAACCGCTTAATAAAAAATTCGTGAATGCAAATTGTGTTGATCAGTGGAACGCTTTAGTATCGCGTAAAATAATAGGGGAATGTAACATTGACATTCATAGCCATGAAAAAGTAGGGATATTGGAGTTTTTATCTAGCCATGGGTTTATGAAGTCAGTCTCCAAACTTTCCTTTTATATTGATGGCTTGTACGCAATTTTTATGTGAATCTCTATGAAATATAAAATGCTGACAGTCCCATTTTTCAGAAAGTGTATGTCCGAGGTCTCATGTTTGATTTCTCTATTAATTTGATTTGAGAATATTTGGGTTTGGGTACTGTTGATGCTATTTTTGGATCTAAGGAATCTCCAACTATTAATTTTGATGACATTGCTTCTGAATTAACTGGATGACATATACAACAATGGCCTCATGACAATGCCATTAAAGTATCTGCTCTATCAACCAAACATTCCATTCTTCTCAAAATCTCTAAGTCCAATTGGTTTCCTTGTACCCACTTTTCAACTGTGTTTGCTGATCCTGCAAGACTTTTATATTCTATTGGGACTAACTTTGTTTTTGATCTCAGCCAACAAATATATAAGTTTATCTGTGGCTACCAACAGTGGGACAAAAAAAATATGGGAGTTTGCCCTTTCCAGTTCTCATTACATTCGTTCTCCTCAAATAACACGATGTACGGGATTCAGCAAATAGTGACCCTGTCTATCCCACAAAGCTGATCAAGGTTTCTGCAAAATTGTTCAAAGGCAAAAGGGTGAATGACTTGAAATCTGCCACTCGGTCTATGCATTCTTCTTCTGGTGTGTCTCGGAAGAGTCTTGTGCAGTTGCAACAAGCTCTTGAGTCCTTACCTGCTGCCTTACTCCCAGTTCAACAAATTATGATCACGTTTTATCACGCAGTTACTACATTAGAACAGGTAGTTAATATGGACATCCCAAGTCAAGTTGATGACTTCCCCACAACTAATTCAGATGAATGATGGTAGGCATTGTTGTTGGCAAAAAGGGGGAGACACAGTGTTTTAGCAGACAGTTTTTACATTAGTTTTGCCGACTGATGCCACTGATGCTAACTGTTGAAACTCTGATACTCTGTTACTCTGCTTTTCTATTTTAATCTGATTGCTGCTACATTTAATATTACTACATTTAGTCTAATGCTTCTGGGATATTGCTACATTTGATATGTGATATTGATGCTTGGCTGATATTTTTTATATTGCTGGTACTCTAACTCTGTTTTTACAGCTTATTGATTCAAAAACCTTGGGAGCAATGTTTTACCAAAATAATGTCAAAGGGGGAGTTTGTTAGATAATTATATCGGCTATTATTTCGGTATTTGGGTTTTTATTAGGCTGACTAAAAATTCGGTTTTTGAATTGGATAATATCTGTTGAATGGTTAAGTTGGATTAAGTCTCTTAAAGATAAATATTTCTCAACTGATAATACTGTAGTTGTATATATCTAATATTGGATATTTTCATATTTAGTATTGTGATTATCCTATAGAAGAATATCTTGTATATCTTTCTACATTGCTATCCTTGAGTGATAGGGTTTGATAATGATCAAACCATGTGTTGAAAGCCTTGCTGAAATTCATTATAAATATTCGGGAGAATATTTTGGTAGATTAACTGGGAGGAGTACATCTACTTCACTATTGCAGACTCTCACAGGTGTGTCATAGGAATGTCAGAATAGTTCCTGTGGAACTGTTCCAGAACTCAGGGGGAGTTCGGCTTCGAGAGAAGTTTTGTCATCTTCAGAGGGATTCTAAAAGGTGCTGCAATATAAACAAGAGGGATTCTTGTTGTGAGTTGGTAAGATAAAACTTAGAATAGGGTAGTGGTAGAGTAGAGGGATTTTATTGTTCTATACTACACTCTTGTAATGTTCTTATCTTAATGAATTTTGCAACTTGGCTTTGCTTCGAGGACAAAGCCTAAGATTGGATTTATTCCAATGGGATGAACCTCGTTAAATCTTGGGATTCATTTATTTACACTAAATTTCTATACTCAGTTTGTTAATTACAACTTAATTGATTAATTACTAGCCAAAGATTCTTTCAATAGATACTCCAACCATGATTGGGAAAGTTATAATTTCTGATGTCATCAAAGAATCAGACATAGGATTTGAGTTGAAAAGTATATTTTTCCAAAAAGTGGCACTTTGGTGAAGGAGGAGATAAATTTTGAATTTTTTTATTATGCATGCCGATTACAAAAAGATGTAACAGGGGCTATTTTAATTTGCCGGACGACATCATGCCTAAAAGGATGATTTGCATCCTTCATTCTTGGCTACATTCTTTGTGTTATTGGTATAACCAAAAGAAAGCGACTAATGATGATTTTCGGATGAGGTACATGTATTGGATTAGATGACCTAGTGAAGCAAAATGGAAACTATGGTGGGGATAGTAGAACCTCATTTGCAATCAACTTCACTCGAAAGTCTTTACAGGAAAGGGCGAATCAAGAATAAAACGAAAATATTCTTGAAACACTATGATAATCGAATTTTATTGAAAGAGAAAACTCAAAGCTTCAAAAACATCAAAGTTTGCGAAAACTCAAACAAAAACGGCAATAAATACACTCTAAACCTAAAGTAGGAAAAATTACGAAAAGACCCCAAAAGTTTCTAAAAATTACAGAAAACTAGAAAAATGCCCAAAAGTCCATCCAGATGACCCCGGATGGCCAAAAAACGGCTTTGGTCATAGCAAAGTAGTGAGTATTACTCCCTGGAGCTCCCCGGATCGACCCGTCAAATTTGAGCCCATTCTGACACTCCCATAACTTTTCAGTTTTTACGTTTCAGCCCCAAAAACTTTTCCGATGAACTCCGATTTCCTTGAAACGTCTCCTGCAGCCTCTTGGACCTGCGTGGGCCCTCCTGAATATCTTCGTGGGCCAGCTCTGTGTCAGGATCCCCCTCTTCAGAAGAGTTTGTCCTCAAACTCAGATTGTCCCCATGAAAACGGGATAGATGTTGGACGTTGAAAACATTAAAAATGCAGAGATTATTCAGAAGCTCAAGCCGATAAGCATTGGGTCCCAGCTTCTCCAAAACTTGACTGGGGCCGATCTTCCGGTCTTTAAGTTTGTGATAGGTACCCAATGGAAATCGCTCCTTGGTCAATGTTACCCACACGAGATCCCCCACCTCGAATTGAACATCCCGTCGAGCCTGGTCTGCCTCTTCTTTGTAACATGTGTAATTTTGCTCCAAGTTGGACTTCACTGCTGCGTGGACGGCCTGCAAATCCACAATGCTCTCCTCCAAATTCTTAGACACCGTCCCATCAGCCGAAAGTGCTAGGTCGATCGGACTCTTGGGATTCCTACCATACACAATCTGAAAAAGGAGAGTTTTAAGTAGATCTGTTAACTGAACAATTAAATTCAAACTCAATCTTGGGAAGGAGAGAATCCCAAGTGCGGTAAGTCTTGATTTGAGCTCGCAACATATTGCCCAATGATCTGTTCACAGCTTCAATTTGCCCATTTGTCTGAGGATGATAAGGACTACTGAATTTCAAAGTCGTCCCCAATCGCTTCCAAAGTTCGCTTCAAAAATGACTCATGAATTTGGTATCCCTATCAGACAATATGGTCCTAGGTAGGCCAGATCGCCGAACCACCTCAATAAAGTATAGCTCTGCTATTCTGCTAGCATCCATGGTCATTTTGCAAGCTATAAAAACCGCCATCTTACTGAATCCGTCAACCACAACAAAAATACTGTCAAATCCTTTCTACGTTCCAATCTCTCTCTTCAGTTCATTCTAATCGTCCACAATAGGCATTCCATCCAAATACAGTTGATACCGAAAAGATTGCCACCATGCTACGGCTCTGTGTTTGAATCTGATCGCAACCAGCCCTACCTTCTTATGCTCAGGGACTTCTCGCAACGAGAACAATTCATCCACGGTGCTCAACCAAGCCAAAAATTCTTCCGGCACCAAACTCCGGGTAAACTGCGAAATCTCAAGTTTAATTCCGGAATCCCATCGCGGCACATAATCAACTCTAGCCGCCACCTGCCCTGGATTCCCATGACCGCCTCTCTATAGGCCGCCGCCGTGCAACTGTCCCTCCGGTGGGCTCTGTAGCATTCGGCTCTGCTGGTGGATTCGCGACTATCATCCGCTGCAGCATTTGATGAAGAATTTGCATCTACTGGTCCTATAGATCCTGACGCTCAATGAGTCGCTGCATCTCCCGTTCGCGATCTACTCGGCTGCTGCGCAATTCTTCCAAAATCGCGCTATGGTTGGATCAACTCTTGACATCGTAGATCTTGGCTCTGATACCAATTGACGCAAAACAAAAACTGTGGTGGGGATAATAGGACCTCAACTGCAATCAACTTCACTCGAAAGTCTTTATAGGAAAGGGTGAATCAAGAATAAAAAGACAATATTCTTGAGACACTATGATAATCGAATTTTATTGAAAGAGAAAACTCAAAGCTTCAAAAACATCAAAGTCTGCCGAAACTCAAACAAAAACGGCAATAAATAAACCCTAAACCTAAAGTAGGAAAAATTATGAAAAGACCCCAAAAGTTTCTAAAAATTACAGAAAACTAGAAAAGGCCCAAAAGTCCATCCAGATGACCCCGGATGGCCAAAAAAGGCTTTGGTAGCAGCAAAGAAGTGAGTATTACTCCCTGGACCACTCCAAATCGACCCGTCAAATTTCAGCCCATTCTGAGGCTCCCACAACTTTTCGATTTTTACGTTTCGGCCCCAAAAACTTTTCCGATCAACTCCGATTGCCTTGAAACTTCTCCTGCAACCTCTTGGACCTGTGTGGGCCCTGCTGAATATCTTCGTGGACCAGCTCTACTTCACCTAGACGATTCATTAGACTATTGGAACCAGAAGCAGGGGTGGAGCCCACATTTAAATCGACAATTGTGCTATTGCAGGAAGTGACAATTGGTAACGAATAGAGAAGTTGTTCTTCTTCATCAATAGAAATTGTAGATTGCCTTGTTTGCTTGGAGAAGTTGAAGGTTGGAACAAAGGCTTCTCGTTTGTCCTGTTCCCATGTGATTCACGAAGGGTGCATTGTGGATTGGCAGCAAGAAAAATCACAAGTGTCCACTTTGTAGGTTTGCTTTGCCTTCAAGAGAGAATTAAGAATATATACAAATGCAATTTTTATTTCTGTAATTTGGTGGAATCGATTGTACTTTTAAATAATGTAATTCGATAATGTGACTTTTAAATCCATAAATTCATCCCATCTCTATAAGCTTTGAGAGGGCTTGAATTTAACAACAATCCAATATGATACCAATTTGTTGATGATTTTACAAAAAATTGTAGTCTATACTTGTTTCGCTTGACTAATCGAGAGATACATTTTAGTCATGTTAGGTTTTTTTCCGCCAAATTAATGCATCTTAAGTTTGGAGGCTCTTTAGAATAATAATTGATACTGTATGTATAGAGACATGATACAAAGTTCATATGCGTTCACCATATAGTTTTTTCATGTATCGGTGCATGTACTCTATAGAATTCTCACACATAAACCTATATTCTAGTATGAACCCTCGTGCTATGCAGGATAAACAATTTTGAAAAAAAGGATTGCCAAATTTTTTTTAGAATCAAATAAGTTATATTTTCTCACTTTTTTTAAAAAATTTTTTTATGCATACCTATTCTTTTCTTATAATTTTTTTTTTTTCAGATAAAGTTGTTTTACAATCTGAAGGGCTTGCAATTGGAAGTAGCTTATGCAAATAAGACTTATGGAAAGGGTTCTAGCGGTTGTGGATTTTTAGATCATTCGTATTTACAGGGAAACAAATCAAATGACAAATTCTCTAGCAAATGCGGATCTACTTTCTGATTATTTTGAAGTTTATTTATTTTCTAAATTACCACTTCTTTCTAAATGTCTTTGTAATTTAGATAGGTTTTGAGAATCTTCTTTCCGTCTTATTTAGATTTCGGTCTTGTATGTCGTTTTGAAGGCTTTTTAAGCCCCTCTTGTAATAAGTTTTATTTTTTTGAATAAACAGGTAGGGGTCTACCAAATCTCTCACCATTAATCGAAGTTTTCAAAGAAAAAAAAAAGTAGTAGTTTTACAATATTTTAACATGACTACTCAAGAGATATATTTTAGTCATGTTAGGTTTTTAGCCTCCAAATTAGTGCATCTTAAGTTTGGAGGGTCCTTAGAATAGTAATTGATAGTGTATATGTAGAGAAACAATCCAAAATAAGTTTTTATATAGTTGCATATAGTTCACCATATTTTGATAGTCTATATTTTGTTCACCATATAGTTTGTATATAGTTGCATGTATTCTATAGCATTCTCACACATGTACATATATTTTAGTATGAACCTTTGTGCAATGCACGATAAAATTTTTTGAAAAAAAAAAAGGATTGCCAAAAATTTGTTAGAATCAAATAAGTTATATTTTATGCATTTTTTTTCTTGCATACCAAATCTTTTTGTATAATTTTTTTTGAGTTAAAGTAGTTTTACAATAAAATTAATTTTATTTCTTTTTCATTTACATATTTTAAAATTATCTATGTTAAAATTTTCCCGTATAATCATAATTATCTAATTTACATATTCAATCATAATTAATAAACTACATCTTTTATAGGTAAATTATTTTAATTTTTAAATTAAGATTTTCCACATAAAAAGCCTATAAACTTAATAATATTGATTCCTTTTCGAAACTCAAAAAACATTTTCCGAGAAGTAATTTGAAATTAAATCAAAATCCTGTTTAATTATGTTAGTAAGTCTTCGTCATTAAAATTAGGTAACTCAACAAATGTTAGAAAAAAAAAATTCTAATTTCCAATATATATTAAATATTTAAATTTCTTTAATATTCTTTTACATTATATATAGTAAAAATGAAATATATACTATACATAATAAAGTATAAATCCAAGACATATTAGCTTTAAATTATTTTATTAATATTATACAAACAAAAAAACTCCCTTGTCCGAAAACTACAGTTTAAAAGGATGAAGAGTAATTTTTATATGCCCCTCACGCAATAACGTTTAAAACTTCTTCATCAATTTTCACACTTAGTTTTAATTCAAAATGATTATCGAACTAGTTGAGTGTTTGCCACCCTTGAACCCGGCTTCTACTCTGAAATATTAGTTGAGCAACCCATTGCTCTTACAAAACTATTGATTTTTCAAAAAGTTTCATTGTGGACTCGTGTCCAAGTTCATTTTTACTCCGACAAATGAACAACAAAAAACGCTTTCATTGGCCTCCATTTGGATAGAGTATATTCCTTTCTATGCCATAACTTTAAAGATACTCGAACCATGATTGGCAAACATATAATTTCTGACATCATTGAAGAATAGGACATAGGATTTGCACTGAAAGCTATATTTTTTTTTCCAAAACGAGGCTCTTTGGTCAAGGAGAAGATATCACATGGGAAGGTGAAGATTTAGATTCTGTGATGGAGAAAATTTTGAATATTCTATTATGCATGACTTCTAGAAAAGGATATAACAAGGGCTATTTTAATTTGCCGGACGACTTCATACTTAGGAGGATGTTTTGCATCCATCATTCCTGGCTACTTTCTTGGTGTTATGGTATAACCAGTAAAAAGCTACCGATGATAATTTTTGGATGAGGTACAGCATCGGACTAGGCGATCGAGAGGAATCGTTGAATTGTTAGAACCAGAAGGAGAGGCAAGGCAGGCTCGTATCAAAATCGGCAATTGAGGCATTCGAGGAAGTGAGAATCAGTGACGAATCCAGTAGTAGATCTTCTTCATCGTCAAAAATAGTACCTTGCCTTGTTTGCTTGGAGAAGTTGAAGGTTGGATCAAAAGTTTCTCATTTACCTTGTTCCCATGTCTTCCACAAAGAGTTCGTTTGGGATTGGCTGCTAGAAAATCACAAGTGTCCACTTCGTAGGTTTGATTTGCCTTCAAGAGGGAATTCAGAATATATAAACATGTAATTTTTATTTCTATAATATGGTGGCTTGGATTTTCTATTTTTAAATAATGCTTGTTTTCTTTGAATTTAATCAATCCATCTATCAAGAATTGAATGTTCACATTTCTATTTTGAGTTGTCCGAAATAAATATCTCAATTCCTAAATTATTTAAAATTTTCCTTGATATTGTTAAATGTGAAAGGAACTAAGTGAATTAATTTTCTTAAAATTTGTGTAAGTCAAATTGGGACATTTAATTACGGACAGGGGGAGTATAACATTTGATGATGTGACTCTTAAGTGTGTAAATTCCTTCCATCTTAAGTTTTGATAGAGGTTGAATTTAACAATTCAATCCAATTTGTTGCCAGTTTTTTTCTGATTTTGAAAAACATCATAGTTTATGCTTGCTTCACATGACTAATCGAGAAATTTTTGTCATGTTTGGTTTTTCATCTCCAAATTAAAGCATCTTAAGTTTGGAGGCTCCTTAGAATAGTAATTGAGATAGTGTACATATAGAGAAACGATATAGAGTGTAGATGTGTTCACCACATACCATCTTCTATATAAGTGCATGTTTACTATAGCATTCTCACACATATATATATATATACTAGTATAAGCCCTTGTGCATTGCACGATAAAATTTTTTGCAAAAATAAGATTGCAAAAAATTTATTAGAATTAAATAAGTTATATTTTATCCCTTTTTTTTCTCGCATACCTATTGTTTTCATATGTTTATTTTATTTAAAGTAGTTTTACGATAAAATTAAAATTATTTCTTTTCCATTTACATATTTTTAAATTATCTAAGTTAATTTTTATCCATAAAATAAAACATTAATAATTCAAACATAATTAATTAACTACAGTTTTTGTAGTTAAATTATTTGGATTTGTAAAACATATTTTAGAAAGCCTATAAACTTAATAATATTAATCCTTTTTCAAAACTTAAAAAACTTTTTAAGAAATCTATTTTGGTATTAAATCAAAACTCTATTTAATTATCTTAGAAAATCTTCTTAATTAAAATTAGGTAACTCAACAAATGTTAGAAAATTTGTTTTTTTTTAAAAAAAATTTCCAATATATATCAAATACTTAAATTTATTTAATATTCTTTGACTAAATATATAGTTAAAATGAAATATATTCTACAACTGAAATTCATCCTGACATAATAAACTATAAATCAAAAATATATTAGTCTTATGTTATTTTATTATTGTTATAAAAATAAATTTTAAAAGGATAGAGAGTAATTTTCATATGCTCCTCACACAATAACGTTTAAAACTTCTTCGGCAGTTTTCATACTCAGTTTTAATGCAAATTAAATATCGAACCAATGGAGTAGTTGCCACCATTGAATTCTCACCCCAACTTCTACGTTGAAATATTAGTAGAGCAACCCATTGCTTCCACAAAACTATGGATTTTTCCAAAAGTTTCACTGTGGATTCGTGTCCAACTCTATTTCTACTCCGAGAAATCAACCACAAAAAAAGCTTTCAGGGGCCTCCATTTAGATAGAGTATATTCCATTCTATGCCATCACTTTAAAGATACCCCAACCATGATTGGAGAAGATATAATTTCTGACAACATCATCAAAGAATTGGAGATAGGATTTGAACTGATTTTTTTTTTTTTTTTTCTCAAAAAGAGGCACTTTAGTAAAGGAGGAGATGTCACATGGGAAGGTAAGGATTTAGATTCTGTGATGGAGAAAATTTGGAATTTTCTATTATGCATGAAGATTAGAAAAAGACGCAACAAGGTCTATTTTAATTTGCCGGATCACTTTGTACTTAAGAGGATGGTATGCATCCCTCATTCACGACTACTTTCTTAGTGTTCTTGGTATAACTAGAAGAAAGTAACTGATGATGATTTCTGGATGAGGTACATGTATTGGATTGGGAGTGATGTGATTTCCTTGTAGGTTGAAGGTTAATATTCACACAAACAAGAACCCAAATCAAAGTGTAGTGAAAGGACTCATCAAAGGTTAGTTTTTGGGAGATCAAGTTGACTTTTGTAGATTTAACCACAACAAACAGCTTCTTGATTTGTATAGACAACTCAATACCTCACCCAAAGTGATTGAGAGCCCAAGGAGAAATGACTAAGAACCCTAAAGTTCAAGTTCTAAGACACTCTCAAGAAGATCAATTTGATCTTGGTGTTGGAAAGTTTCCAAGAGAATCTGTTCTGTCCAAATCTGAATTCTAAAGGCTGAAACAAGAGCCTATATTTAGTTCTAAAACCCTAAACTAAACTTAACAAATGTTTAAGTGAAGTGGCTGCAAAAATTACAAGAAAGAAATGCTGAAAAAGGGACAAAATGCAGTGTTTTGGCTGAACTGTCGCTCCAAAGACTGCTGGATATGGTGCCGGATGGGCGAGAATCGGATTGCTAGCCAGATGATTTCCGGAATGGATCATCTGCTGAGCCCAGGCCGGATGGGACTGATCAGGTGCCGGATTCCTTGTTTTTCCAGCTTCGCTTCTTCTTCTTTTACCCTTTGTTCTGTGCTTCGTCTTGGCTTCAATTTGGCCTTCATCTACAAGCTAACTTCATGGAACATGGCATCATATTCTAGTTGTCCTCCCTTGATCCCCAAGCCATACTGTTCCTCGAAATGCATCGTTGTATCTTCCTCAAAGTCTTGGATTGAACTTGCATTCCATAGCTTCAAATATTCCGTTTCTTCTCCAAGTTTACTCCCCTCGAGCATGGCTTCGAAGTTGATCCGTTCTTCCTTATTTTTGACAAATACCATCAATGTGTTCATCATTCTTCTCAAGATATGATACTTGTATATGGCCTCAATACGTAGCATCTTTGGATATCCATCATTCCCCCTCACTTCAAAAGGATTCATCCTCGAATTTTCAAGTCCTATATAGAGAAAAGAATAGTCACTATCATGGATTAAAAGATGAATATGAATCTTACCTTGTGAATTCAAGCTCTCAAGAACTAGACTTTGATCGTCCTTCTTTGGGAAAATGTCATGAGGATGCCTTACTCTTTGTTCTTCAAAAGGTTGAGGCCATTCTTTAGTAGAAATGAACCTCCCTCCAACTTCGAAGAACTTATGAACAAGAGCAATATAGCCAAGCCTAAGCACCAAGAAAACATTGATTTTCCATTGAAAGCACAAGCCGTAAGTCCTAAAGGTCTATGACTCCTTAGGGCATTATTCAAAGGTTCTCTAAACCTAGAATTCAAAGACAATAAACTTAAGAAACAATCCCTTAGCATAGCATATGCATACCCTCCATAAAAGTCATATACACGTGTGTAAAAAGATCAAGAAAATACCCTTCACGTATGCTAGAAGTCATTAATTCATCAAGATAGCATTATGCTCTTTTAAAAACAGGGGATATTTCAAAAATTTCCAAATTAAAAACACATCTCTATTTTTGGCACAAAACTCAAGCCATAACATTATGTAGTTCCACAAATCATGCCAAATATAGATTAAACACATAGAAACTCAATGATTTCATCTTCATAAAGTCCAACTTCCTTAAAGATCAACTTCTCATAAAAAATAATCTTTTCATAAGATATAAACAAGAATACTCCAATAATCATAGGCTTCTTTTTCATATTTAGTCCTAATACATGCTTTCTAAACAAGATATCCAAGACTCTAGGACTATCATATCTTACAAATTCAACTTCATGATTTTCAAGATTCAACAACTCAAAGAATTTATCATGTTTGGAACATTTGAGAACACATATGATACGAATTCTAAGCATATTATTGTGAAATTCACAACCTTCTTCACAAATTTTCAACAAGCAATACTTCTCAATAAGCTTGAACTTTCTTCTCACATTCACAATGAGATAGGTTTGAAACAAGATAAGCAAGCAATTGGGATCAACAAGGAATCTACACATGACACTTCAAAGAGAGAAATTTGAATCAAGGATGGTAATATCAAATATCCATAATAACCGATCATCCAAGACAAACTTTAAAATTTCATTCAAGTTTCTACCAAAAGTCTTGCTTAAACAAGTCAAGCAAGTATCTCAATTGATAAGAATGTGACTCCAAGTTATTCCCATGACTATCATTTAACAACAATTCATACATAGAATCCAATGGCATGAATATAGCATTTTCACCAAACAAGGAATAAACATGCTTATAAACTCTACCAGGTATGACTTGTCTATAGATATTAAGTTCATAATCACAAGCATGCTCATCCACAAATGATTCCCTAGAGAGCTTAAGATTTAGCATTTCATTCAAAAAGCTGGTAGAGAGATACAACTTACTTCCACATACATGAATCTCATTTCTAGATCCACATTCAATCACATATGACTCCTTCACAAACTCAAAATTCATAGAAGCTTTAACAAGACTTATAGAAGTATAAGACTTACTTTTCTCTAAACAAGGAATCATTATACTCAAGAATTTGAACAATAGCATGTTGCTTATGAACATCATGAGCATTTCCACAATCATACTTAATCATAGAAAACATATTTTCATGCTCATAATTCAACAATCTATTACCAAGGGTAGAGATTAGAGTGTACCACTTTAACATCTCACTCATTACCATGTTGTCCTTGCCTTCATTCAACTTGATTATGCCTTCAAGGTCTTGCATCCTAGACAGGGAAACACTAGAAAAAGAATGGCCAATGTTAGAAGTAGGAATATAAATCTCTTTATTCCTCTCTAAAGCACTCTTACTCTCTCTTTCTTTCTCATATGAATTTTCATTTTCTTCACTCAAATCTTTTCAATCAATGACACTTATTTTTCTTTTCACTCACAATCTCATTTTTCATCTCTCTTTGCCCCTCAAAATCTTTTTCATTCTCATGCTCTCCTTCTTCTATTCTCTCTTGCTCTTTTTCTCTCTCATCCTCACTCTCATTTTTCATCTCAATTGGAGACTCTTCTTTCTTGGCATAGCACTCTTCCATCATTTTCCTTATCAACAATTGATCATTTTTTATTTCTTGTGGTGTCAATGAATTAAAATTGACTCTTCTTCCATCCCTCTTGTAAGTGTATTTGTGCTTGCAATCATCATACGTAGCACCCCTTTCAACTTGCCAAGGTTTCCCTAGCAACAAATGAGTTTCTTGCATAGGAATCACGTCACAATGCACTTCATCCTTATACTTCAATATGGAAAAAGGTATCTTGATTTGCTTGTCCACCATAACCTCTTGACCTTCATGAATCCTTTGTAACACATAAGGTTGTAGATGGATCTCACATTTAAGCTCCAATTTATCTGTCACATATTGACTTAAAAAGTTCACATCATTCTGATGATCAATCATCAAACTACTTATCTTCTCAAACATGATGCATCTTGAAAGAAATAAGGTTTTTATTTTATCATAACCATCTTGAAGTGTCATGATGTACCTATAAAGAAAAACAAGAAATACAGGGGAATATTCCACCTCACCTGTTACTTGTGTTTCACACTTTCCATTGGCTCTTTCTTGCTCTATTGATCTCACTCCTAGTGCCTTTTTCCATTATAGCTAATCTTTCTGGTTCTTAATCAACTCACAAGAGCAATGAGCAAATCACTACTCAAAAGTACCAAATTGATCCACACAAATCACTTAGTTGATCAATTGATGAACTTCAAATAGGAGTCAAGAAAGTAGAGTTTCAAAGAATTAAGGTCAACCAATTCAATACAAAGAGCAATCACTTAGAATCCAAAGAAATTTCAAAGAGGCATTTTATCAAACACCTAGAGGGCAATGAAAATGTGAACCAATTTATCAATGAATTCAACAATCCAATTAACTTGATTTTCAAATTGATAGATAATAGGCAAATCAAACACAACATAACTTCAATTCAATCAATTCCTATAGGATTCAACAAGAAGTCTCACAATTTCATATTGGCACTTTCAAAATTTTTTTTTTTTTTGTTTTTTTTTTTTGAACTTTCAAGAACAGTGCTCTTCTTCTTTTCTTTTCCTTTTGTAGAGATAGATGATCACTCAACAATTAGAACTTAACCCTAGCTTTGTCTTAGGTTTAATTCCAGCAAACACAAAGGTTCACAAGAGAACACATACAAAACCATATGATTTTCAAAGAAGAAAGATATGATCTTAACACTAAAGAAAACAAAGAAAGCAAATAAGATAGTCAAACCTTCAATGATAACCAAGCTCTGATACCAAAAGATGATGTGATTTCCTTCCCGGTTCAAGGTTAACATTCTCACAAACAAGAAACCAAATCAAAGTGTAGTGAAAGGACTCATCAAAGGTTAGTTTTTGGGAGATTAAGTTGACCTTTGTAGATTTAACCACAACAACCAACTTCTTGATTTGTATAGACAACTCAATACCTCACCCAAAGTGATTGAGAACCCAAGGAGAAATGACTAAGAACCTTAAACGGGAAGTTCTAAGACACTCTCAAGAAGATCAATTTGATCTTGGTGTTGGAAAGTTTCCAAAAGAATTTCTGTTTTGTCCAAAGCTGAATTCTACAGGCTAAAACAAGAGCCTATTTATAGTGCTAAAACCCTAAACTCAACTTAACAAATGTTCAACTGTAGTGGCTGTAAAAATAACAAGAAAGAAATGCTAAAAACGGGACAAAAAGTTGTGTTTTAGCTGAATTGTCGGGCAGAAAACTACTGGATCCAGCGCCGGATGGAGCTGGGAGGAGAACCGGATTGCTTGCCGGATGGTTTTTGGAATGGATCATATGCTAAACCGGCGCCAAATGGGACTGATTAGGCTCTGGATTCCCTATTTTTCCAGCTTTGCTTCTTCTTCTTTTGCCCTTTGTTCCATGCCTTGTCTTGGTTTCAATTTGGCCTTCATCTACATGCTAACTTCATGGAACATGGCATCATCTTCTAGTTGTCCTCCCTTGATCCCCAAACCAAACTCTTCCCCAGAATGCATCGTTGTATCTTCCTCAAAGTCTTGGATTGAACTTGCATTCCATAACTTCAAATCTTTCGTTTCTTCTCCAAGTTTACTCCCCTCGAGCATGGCTTCGAAGTCGATCTGTTCTTCGTTATTTTGGACAAATACCATCAAGGTCTTCATCATTCTTCTCAAGATATGATACTTGTATATGGCCTCATTACATAGCATCTTCAGATATCCATCAAGGAGACCTAGAAAATTCGTTGAACTATTAGACCTAGAACCAGAGGAAGGGCAATCATGAGAATCAGCAATTAAGGCGTTAGAGGAAGTCACAATTGGTGGAGAATGGAATAGTAGTTCTTCTTCAAGGATAAAAATTATGGATTGCGTTGTTTGGTTGGAGAAGTTGAAGGTTGGAACAAAGCCTTCTTGTTAGTCTTATTCCCATGTCTTTCACAAAGCTTGCATTGTGAATTGGCAGCAGAAAAATCACAAGTGTCCACTTTGTAGGTTTGATTTGCCTTCAAGAGAGAATTAAGAATATATATAACTATGGTTTTTTTTTCTCTATAATATGGTGGCTTGGATCTTGTGTATTTAGATAATGTTTGTTTGCTTTGAATTTAATTATGACATTATTGCTTAGTTTTGATCTCATCTCTATAAGCTTTGAGAGGGGTTGAATTTAACAACTTCAATTCAATATGATACCAATTTGTTGATGATTTAACAAAAAATCATAGTCCATATGTGCATGGCCATACTAATAGAGAGATATATTTTTGTCATGTTGCTCTTTTCACCCCAAAATTAATGCATCCTGGGTTTGGAGGCTCCTTAGAACAGTAATTGACAGAGTATATACAGAGAAAAGATACAGAGCAAAGATGTGTTCACCATATAGTATTTTTGTATATAAGTGAATGTACTCTATAGCATTCTCACACATATCATATATTATAGTTTGAGCCGTTGTGGGATGCACAATAAGTATCTTTGAAAAGAAAACCATAAAAATTTTGTTAGAATCAAATAAGTTATATTTTGTCCTTTTTTTTTTTCATGCATACCTTCTCTTTTCATATATTTTTTTCTTAGTGAAAGTAGTTTTACAATAAACTAAATTTATTTCTTTTCCATTTGCATATTTTTAAATTATCCAAGTTAAAATTTTCCCTTAAAAATATAAAATTAATAATTCAATCATAATTAATAAACTACTTTTTTATAGCTAAATTATTTAAATTTTTAATAAATATTTTCCATACAAAAGCCTATAAACTTAACAATATTACTTCTTTTTCGAAACTTAAGAAACGTTTTAAGAAAATTAAATTGTAATTAAATCAAAACCCTTTTTAATTACCTTAGTAAATTTTCATAATTAAAATTAGGTAATTAAACAAATGTTATAAATATATATATTTTTTAATTTCCAATATATATTCAATATGTAAATTTCTTTAATATTCTTTTACTTTATATACAGTTAAAATGAAATATAAACTACAATTGAAGTTCCTCCAAACATAATAAACTATAAATCAAAAATATATTAGTCTTAAGTTATTTTATTAGTATCGTAAAATTAAAAAAAAAAAAAAACTCCCTTATCCTAAAAATATTTTAATTTTAAAAGAATAGAGAGTAAATTTTATATGCTCCTCACACAATAACATTTAAAACTTCTTCATCAGTTTTCATACCTAGTTTTAATGCAAAATAAATATTGAATCAGTAGAGTGGTTGCCACCATGGAATTCTCACCCCAAGCTCTACCTTGAAATATCAGTAGAGCAACCCATTGTTCCGACAAAACTACTGATTTTTCCAAAAGTTTCACTTTGGATTCGTGTCCAAGTCTATTTCTACTTCGACAAATCAACAACCTTTTTTTTTTTTTTTTTTTTTTTTTTTTTTTTGTTGGAAAATGAATGTCTTATTTTCTAAATTATTTTTATTTTTATTTTTTTTTAATAAAACCGTCCTTGAAGACGAGGGGTTGGTAGACCCCTACCTATTTATTGAGATATTCATAACAAGGGGAACATATAGCTCCTTACCCTCAAAGAATAATGGAAACAAATCCACTTACCTAACAACCAAGAATAACACGAAGCTAGCTCCTTCTGAAGGATGGAATCTTGAAACGATCTAAATTACTTAGGCCTCGAGCCACTAAAGGTAGAGAACTAAACAAGTTATAATAGAAAGAATGAGAATTATCACAAGCTTCATTAGCTGAGCAATCTGCCACCTAGTTACCGTCACGATATATATGTATTAATCTAAAGGAGCCTCTAGCCATCAACCCTTGAATCATTCTATCCTTCCTGTAACTGTTCCAAGCCCCTGCATAAGTACCGTTCACAATATCTATTACCACCCTTGAATCCATTTGGATCGTAACTATGTTCCAATTTTGCCTAAGACAATATCTCAAGTCCTCCAACAATGCTTCCATCTCTGCTTCCATGTTTGTGGCTCATCCCAAATAGACAGAGAAACCTCCCTAGAACCTCCCAGAGCCTTCTCTCACAATGCCCCCTATAGCAGCAACTCCCGGGTTACCTCTCGATGCACCATCGACATTCAAAACTATATCTTGCCGGTACTCATATTGCCACCAAAAGACTTTAAACATAATAGCCTTTTGTCTAACTGATTTGTTAGGATCAAGATCTGGAAAAGCCTTGCGGAGAGCTGCCATTTTTCGCTTGATTACATAGATTATACCACTATTGGAACTTTGTTCCCCTTCGAAAACAAACTTACATCTCGACAGCTAAATTTCCCTACATATCAATGTGGGTACAATGATTGCCACTGCCCCAATTTGTCCTGTCCAATTTAGCCACTAGCCAACCTCATCTATGCAATGACTGAAACCTTGTTCTCTCGAAAAAAAAGACGCGCTTCCATAGCAATATCGCATGTCTCAAACAGGTGAGAGTAAGTTTCAGCATCCTTCATACAATGACATCGAGAAGGCAATTGAAAACCCAATCTCCTTATGCTACAGTCCAATGGCAGCAAGCCATTGAACATTTTCCACATAAAAATTGTCCACAAAAAAGGCAAATACTTGTGCCAAAACCTGACCACTAACTCCCTAGCCGTATTCTCTATGTATCTGATACAAAAGCCTAGAAAAAACGTACCAGCAGCTGTAAGTTTCCAGACAAAATGATCTCTGTCATTTAGCAAAATTGGAAAATCCTCCACCTCCTGTACAATATCAGTTGGCAGCAGCTAATGCAATGTATTTGTAGCGAAATAACCATCCACAATGAGCTCCTTGACAAGCAACGTAGCATCCTGAACTTCCAAACTTTCTGCTAATCTGCCAGACAGTAGCCAATCATCATGCCAAAAGGAAAGCTCCCCTTTCATACACAATACCGCAATGCGATTCTCTACCGTGGACTGAACATCTTTCAGCCGCTTCCATTCCTTCGAACCACCTAAAACCATGGTTCTCCCCAACTAAAAGCCATATTTCATCTTGACTTGCCTCCCCCAAAAAGAATCTTTTGTTCGAAACCTCCACCACAACTTGTAACTGTAAGCTTGTATGAGTGAATGCAGTGAGTGGATGTTCAAACCGCCTTGGTCAAATGGCTTACAAACTTTCTGCCAACTGCACCAATGCCTCTTAACTTTATCATTTGAGGAACCCCAGAAAAATCTTTCAAAACACTTCTCCAAGTAATTCAGAATCTGTACGGGCGGATTACAAGCAGCTAAAGTATACGTAGCCGCTTTAGTTAAGACATGTCTAATGAGAATTACTCGATCTCCAACCGACAAGAATTTTTTTTGCTAGCCTGCAATATGCCCCTGAAGCTTCTGTAAAAGCCCTTGGAAATAGGACATCTTAGGCCTTCCAACAAAATTGGACAGCCTAGATATATAATGAGCATTGTCTTCAACGAACAGCCTGTGACTTCCTTCACCATCTTCTTCTTGGATATTAGAACTCTACTTGGCAAGTAGATGGAGCTCTTCCGAAAATTTGCCAATTGGCCAGTGCTTGATTGATAAAAATTCAGAAATTCCATCAAGCCTTCCAAGGTTGTCTTCAACCCCCTTGGGAAAACAACTACATCATTTGTAAAGCTGAGATGTGAGATCGGGTAACCATTTTTATCCAAGACGAAATTCCCCATACTCCCTTCCACTAGCATTCGGTTGAGCCCCCTAGAAAGCACCTCAACAACTAAAATGAAAAGAGAAGGTGATAAAGGATCTCCTTGCCTTGAGGGAAAAAAACCACATGTTTTCCTGTTAATAGTCACCGAGAAACGGTTGAAACACAACAACTTTCTGATCAAGTTTAGGAAATGAGGACTAAAGCCAAACTTCTTTAACACCTGAAAAAGAAATTCCCAGGATACTGTATCTAATGCCTTAAACATATCCAACTTCATGATCAAATTGCCTCCCCGACACCTTGTGTTCAATGATTGCGTATACTCCAAGGCTAACAGAATGGTATTAGTGATATGTTGACCAATAATGAAACCTCCCTGATTCTCACATATCAATTTTGGAAGCAATATGGCCATTCTCGATGACATGATCTTTCCAATAATCTTTGATTAAAAAGTGCAAAGACTTATTGGTCTGTAATCCGAGAAGGCTACTAGGTTAACAACTTTTGGAATTAGAACAATTTGTGTGGCTGAAACTTGTCTGGGAATACAAACTCCTACCCAGAAGTCTTGAATTGCCTCCACAACATCCGCCTCTATCAAATCCCAAAAACCATGATAAAACTCATCCTGGAAGCCATCTATTCCAGGGGCGCTGATGCAGTCGGAAATAGAATCTCATGATTCGTTCTTCTTCAGAAACTTGCAAAACAAGAAACAAAAAAAAAACCTGATCCAATTTTCCTTCTAATCAAACTTCAACGCAAGTAGTTAGAAGACGAAAATTAAAATCAAGTGAAAA
>JAOXNR010006905.1:0-34308 GCA_028571225.1 Parsonsia alboflavescens
ATATGTATTGAACACATTAATAACAATAAAACTATTTTAATACCTTATCTATATCTTAAAAAAAAAAAATCTATAATTTATTAATGTCGAATAAAAATATTTAAGAACTACATATTTAATCATTGGGAAAAAAACCCTTTCTCCTCTCTTCAGATTTCTAACGGCCTCATACTTCTAATTATGGCGGTTGAGCCGCTTCCGAAGGGGTATCCCCCGGGAGGCTATTCTCCATGGGGGAAGAAATCATTTTCATCCCTTTTCTCCAACACCAAACCAGAGGAATCAAAGATCACAATGAAACAACCGCAGTCTTACAAAGGAGAACTGGCTTTCTTCTTCTTCAAGGAAGAAGTAGCTCGAATATCTCTGCCTAGCAAATTTTCTCACGAAAACCCTCCTTTAGAGACCATCAGAAAGCAATTCCAGACCATCGGATTGAAGGGGGAATTCTCAATTGCTTTGCTCGATAGACACATCTTGATCCAAGTTTCTTCGAAAGAAGACTTTTGTGGTCTCGGAATTAGAGTTTGGACTTTGAATGGAATATAGGTGTGGATCCTAAAATGGTCACCAACTTTTCATGCGGATTCGAAGTCTTATGTAGTTCGAATGTGGATATCTTTTCCCGATTTACCTATTCATTTGTTTCAAATGGTGATTCTATTCTAGTTTGCTTCAGTAATCGGCAAGGCTTTGAAAATCGATTCTCCCACCACCAATTATTCTTGATGGGAGAAACGGGTACAACCTAGACAAGTCAACATAAATGGTCAGGAAAAGAAACAAAAGTCAATCCAAATGGACCCAAGGCACCATACCTTCAATACCTGAAAGTCAGAGCCACTGAAGTCAATAAGGGATGGGTGGATAGCGGCCTGCTTCCATCGACCTCTGAGGTCACCGACCTCCTAAATGAGCTCGAGAGAGGCACCACTAGACCTCGGTCTATGACCTGATAACTCCCAACTTGTCTCATAAATCTTCTATGCCACGACCAAATATGTGCAATTTCTAATCACTCCCAGCAACCAAGGATCACTCGGCACGACCTCACCAAAAGAGATGTTCGAGACTCTCAACATCCACGGGGAGGTCACGAAATTGGTCTGAAGGTCAGTTAGTAAGCTCGTAGCTCTCAACAGAGATGTGAATGACAAGATCTCTAGTCCAAGGGAAACTTTAAGATTCCAGGAGCAAGTGGCGGGATTCGGCAGAATCCCACAGTTATATTACGTGACCACAGTGACGTAATGTAGAGCTTGGATCTAGGAGGTAATTGACTTTCTCTTCTTCGACTTAATAAAAAGTAGACAATCGGTCAAAGGACTAATAGAAGAAACTGGGAATACGAGAACTTAGGCATTAGAGCTCTTCCCCAGGCGACAGCCTTCTCTGGTGACCTTTTCCTTCATTTCTTAGGTTACTGACCGTGGAGCTTCATCAGAATCAGTGGGGTGACCCGGTGTTCACTTCTGAGCCCAATCACTTTTGGCGTCGTCTGTGGGAAACTAAAACAAAAAGCCTAGCCATTTTCTTCCATACAAACAAATAAAAACAACCCTGAAGACTCAGTCTCAGCATTTAAGTGTTCAACAGCCACGCCGTGGCAGATAGCCTACCAAAACACAATTGTGCACTTGTGAAACGGTGCCCAAAATGTCACCTCCGGCCCAGGCAGCAAATAACGATGATCCTGGCCCTGTAGCTCGATAGGATCAATAATGGCCAGTTTAGTCTGGTTTGTCTCGAAGGGCCTTGGCTAACCCTAAGCTAGCACAGGATGGGCCCAGGCAGGGACATCCAAATCCTATAGCCAATAGCAACAATCCCAGGCCACAGAGATCTGGGAGGACACGAATGTCAGTTTCAGCAGATCTCTTGGAACGAATGGTAGTGGCCCTAGAAAGAGTGTCCAGCAGACTAGAGTACATATTGCACTCTAGAGCCTTCCTAAAGACATTCACGGCCACCCAGAGGCCCAACTAGACACACCCAGCCCGATCGGCTTCAGCCTTTAGAGGTAAGGACCGATGCCATGCACAACGATGCAGGACATTAGGCAGATCAAGAAGAAGAAAGGTCATGGAGGTGAAGAACTCAGCCTATGACCAACCTCAGAGAAACCATCAATAATGAAAGGGGGTATGACCTAAGAAACAGGCTCAATCGAGCAGCAATCTCACAGAGTCAAGGATAGGATGCGGGCCTTGAAGAACAGGGGAACTCACTACGGACTATTGGAGCAAGGATGCCTCCTCGTCGTAGCCTAATCAAAGTGATAGGTGAAAACGCTCGAGGGGTCGCCCCCAATCGATTTGTACGTAATTATGCTAAGTTTTTATGTTCTTTTTAAGTCATTAGCTTACGTAACTTAGCTTAATTATGTCGTTTTAGATGTATTTTACTTCCCTATGCTTGATTTTTGTTTGTAGGAACATTTGGTCAAAAAAGAGTTAATAAACTACCAAGTTAAACGGATGCATGTCAGGAGCCATCCAGAGCCGAACAATGAGCTGGACAGCTCACCGGATCATTGCTGGAAATTGCTCGGATGTTGGGAAAAACAGGGCATGAGGCACCGGACACTGTTGACTACTGGTTGATCGCGGAAGATTTTTAGTTTTATTAGGATTTGATTATTATTTTAGAAATTACTTCAGTTTATAATATGCTTCTATTTTATTATTAGAATCCATTTAGGTACCTACTTATTGAGGAGTCTTTTACTCCTATTAATAGGCCCTTTGTCATAGTCTTAGATACACATCAAATCAAGATTGATCTTCCAAGGAATTCCGAAGACAAAGGGCAGATTTTCTCTTCCTCTTTTCTTATTTATTTTTCGATTTTATTAATCATGTCTTGTGAGTAGTCGTCTTTTGTTAACAAGAACATGTAGTAGGTTATTTTGTTATGGGTGAGATTTGGTTTGTTTTCTATTAGAGATTTGATCTTTATTATTAAGTGTTTGTGCAATTCTTATTTTCATCTTATTAATTAAGTTTATTAATTTAGACTGATCACCCAGATCATTTGCATGATCATATTGCTAGGGTTTAAATATTATCGCTAATAGTGATAAATCCACAGGTAGCAACTATTGTTTGAATTACGTTTCTCTAACAACTTTATTTGACGATAGAGAATTGTATGAATCACATTGCATGAATTAAAGCTGCTTTGTTTATGTGATTTGACGTTGGTGATGTCTTCATGCTTATGCAATGCAATTGATTAAATTTATAGTTCGCTACGACTTAAGTCTAATTGATTAAATTAGGGATTTTATTTCTCACTATGAGAAGTAGATCTATTTAAAGGATAGGAATTTGAGTGCTACGACAAATTCTAAAATCAACTATGTAATTGTGTTATTTAATCAATGATTAACCCCTTAGCAATTGACCTACAGATTGTTTCTTATTAATAGCTTTTTCATCTATATTCTCCTTTTTAATTTAGCTTCTTTGTTTGATTTTGGTAGATAAGAGATCAACTACCCCTACCAATCAGGAGCTATAGAGCACTATAAACCTTACCAAGCCTTTGCCAATTGTCCACAACCTCCGAACTGCCAGGATGCCACCAAGCTTCAAAGCTCCGCAACTGGAGAAAAGATGTGATGGTACTGGGGAACCTCAAAACCACATTGATGAATACATCTCCTAAATGGAGATGTTCGAGCACCTCGACTCCGTCAAGTGCAGAGCCTTTCGGTTGACACTGACCAGAAAGGCCCAGTCCTGGTTCAAGGGTGAATTGAGAGCTAGATACAACTGAAGGAGCTGTTTCTGAAGAACTATCAGAGCAGCACGAGATGCGAAAAAGATATCAAAGACCTCTGCCTTGTAAAGTAGAAGGTTGGTGAGAGCACCTGAAGCTACTACAGTCGTTTCAATGCGAAACAGTGGAGATTAAGCAAAAAAGTGATGCCATCTACATCACTGCCTTCAAGCAAGGGTATTAAAGGGGTACGTAGTCCTTAGACTGGCCGATGAGCAAGTGAAAACAATCAAGGAGCTGCAGATGCTCCTAGAAATACTGATCAAGGCTGAGGAAACAGCGGTCCAGAAGAAGATCCCTGGCTTTACCTCAGCCATCTAAAGAGACAACAGACGACATTTGAAGCAGATGGAAACAAAGTTGCGCGGCTTGAGTTTTGGATGAGATGTGGAAATCTCAAGTTTTGGAGATTCAACGAAAACTTGAGGGTTCGTTCTTGTTTAGAAACTTACAAAACAAGAAATGGAAAAAAAAAAAAAACCTGATTCAAAATTCCTTCTAATTAAACTTCAATTCAAGTAGTTAGAAGCCAAAAAATTAAATCAAGTGAAGAACAATTTTTCGAAGTAGTCGAAAATTGGCAACTTTAATTGATCAAAATCTACCCCATCCATCAAAAAAACAATTCTTTAAAGCCAAAAACAAACCCTAAACCTAATCGGAATCGAAAAGTAAAGAAATTGCTAAAATACCCCTAGAAAATAGTAAATTATTAAACTGTCACTTAAAAACTGAAAAATTAGGACTATGCCACTGAAAACAGAAAAATACCCAAAACTCCATCAAGACGACTCCGAATGGTCAAAAAATGCCTAGCATCACGGCGTAGCCAATAAAATTTAAGCCCGATCAGTGCTCGGACCAGTCGTCTCGGGAATCGTACCCGGCATCATGTCGATATTTCAAGCAGCTCACGTCCTCTTCTTCAAACGTTCTGACCGTCGTGGAGCTGATAGTGTAACCGAAACTTGCTAAACCGAAGCATTCGAAGCATGCCCCACATCCGAACCATCTTGAGCTGAACCAGCTTGATTTGAAACCAGCTCTGCGTCAACATCCAAGGAGCCCTCAAAAAACAAAGCAGGATAGGAAAGACCCTCATTTTAAAGGATTGACCTCAGAAAAGTGGAGGAAGACCAACCTTGACCTCGTGACCACTAATCTTAAGATGTCACGAGCAGAAATCATGGTGGTCATGGAGAAAAGAGGTCACTTGAAGCCGTCCAGACCTCTCAAGGGTCCAGTGGCCAAAAGAGATCTAGCAAAATTCTACCACTACCACAAGGATCACGATCACCTCACTAAGGATTGATTCAACCTCAAATGTGAGATTAAAAGGTTGAAAAAGGAGGGCTACTTGCAATAATTTTTGGCTAGGAACGCAGGCCTTGCAAATCCGCCAAGAGCAACACAGCAACCCTAGCAACGCCATCGAAAGGAGGTCCAAGCGAGCTCGAGCGGGAGATTCGGAACCCCTGATAGTGTCCCTCTAGATTGGAGACTTCTTGGTGAGAAAAATTCTGGTAGACACGGGGAGTGCTGTTAATGTCTTGAACCGCTAAGCATTCGACCAAATGGGAGTTGATAGGAGCTCGCTGATGAAGTCAGACACGGCTCTAACCAGTTTCAATAGTAGTACAACTTATGCCGATGGGGTAATACGAGTCCCAACCAAGGTCCGCGTGGACGATAGAGAGTTCACCAAGGTCATGGCCTAGATGGTTGTGGATGCCCCAGAACATACAATGCCAGCCTGGGCAAAATGGGGGTCATGGACCTAAGAGTAGAAACCTCTCTACTCAACTACAAAATGAAGATCCTGGTCGAACAGACCTAGATTGTCCTCGAAGGAGACATACAAATAGCTGCGGAATGTTACCTTGCAAAGGATAGTGAGGAGAGCTCCCCAAAGCTCAAGCCGGAGCAATGCACTAACCTCCCCAAAGAAGATGACAACCCCTGGATTCAAGCAGTCGGTAGAGGTGAGAAAGTGTTGCTCAACCCAGAATTCTTTGAGAAATGGATCAAAATTGGAGTCTTTGCCACCAAAGACCAAAGGGAAGCTTGTAGATTAACTTCAAGAGTATTTGAGGGACTTTACCTGGCAACCCAATGACCTCAAAGGAGTCGACCGAAATATTACCGAACACATGGTTGGGCCAATGAAACAGAAGAAGAGAACCTTCGCTCCTGAGCTCAATGAGGTCATAACTCGAGAGGGATTCTAAAAGAGGTGGTTTATCCTGAGTGGCAGGCCAACCCAGTTGTAGTCCCAAAGAAAGAAGGGACATGGAGGATGTGTGTAGACTTCACCACACTTAATAGATATTGTAAGAAGGACTCCTACCCTCTTCCCTGCATAAACCAGATTTTGGACTCAATAGTTGGGTACCAGTGGCTACGACCTTTGGCCTGGTAAGCTCTGATCCGACTCATAAATCTTCCATGCCATGACTAACGGTACGAGACTCCTAACTACTCCGATTAGCCAAGGACCACTCGGTTACCCAAATTGCCAACCGTTACATACTGAGAGCCCCAATCTAGGAGGTAAAGAACTTTCTGCTCTACTTAATAAAAAAACACATTCGGTCTAATGACCAAGGGAGAAAAACAGTTTGAACTCAATAGCTTTCTAAAAATGGTCCTTTACCCTTCGAGTATCCCTCAAATCACTAACTTCGGCATCGGAGCTCTTCCCCGGGCCACATTATAACTTATTATGATAGTATCGGACAAAAGTCAACCCAAATGGGCCTAGGGCCCATACCTTCAATACCTAAAAGTCAGACCCACTGATGTCAATAAGGGATAGATGGATAGCGGCTTGCTTCCACCGACCTCCTAGGTCACTAATCTCCTAAATGAGCTCGAGAAAGGCACCACCAGACCTCGATCTACGACCTGGTAACTCCCAACTAATCGCATAAATCTTCCATGCCACGACCAAAGGTGCATGACTTCTAATCACTCCAAGGAGCCAAGGATCACTAGGCACAATGATGCAGACGGATGTGGCGGGTTGAGGAATAAGAAATTCTGAAAGAAATCTAATAACAGGAACTCAAGAAAATTGCAACTTTTAGTTCGGATGAACAGTAAATGCGGTGAACAGTGATGGTGGGCAGTGCCGGAACAATAATTGGTGAACAATACCGATGAACAGTAATCGGTGAACAATGTTGATGAATAGTAACTCAAACTTTGGATAATTTGCCAAAATTTGAGGCTTTTCGATAATCTAACTTTTGAACTTTCCAAAGATCTAGATAACGAAAATTGGGTTCTCTTCCTCTAAAATAACTTCAATCTAAAGTAGTTAAAGGACTAAGAAAGAAAGAACAACACCTTGCGATCACAAGGAAAGAGAGATAAACTCTGAAATATTATTGATAACAGATTGACTTTTCCAGCTCTTAGGCATTCGTTCTTATTTATAATACTAGAAGTCCTGTGTTCCTAATCAGACTAGGAAATAGAAACTAAGTAAACTACTAATAGCTAAGTTTTGTGTTCCTAATCAAACAAGGAAATAAAATCAGGAAGGAAACAATAAAAAAATAAAAGAAGTTTCTAAATAAAATTATATCTAATTAAGGAAATAAAATTATTAAATAATCTTGATCATGCTTGTCTACTTGCTCTGCGTCAAGCTCCCCCTCTTGAAGAGAGCTTGTCCTCAAGCTCACGTGTCTCCACGGAAGTGAGAAAGATGTTGCACATTGAATGCATTGGAGATGCTGCAACCATCTGGTAGCTCGAGCTTGTGCACATTGCATCCCAACTTCTCCAAGATCCGACAAGGACCAAATTTCCTATCTTTGATCTTGTGGTAGTCGCCTATAGGAAATTGATCCTTGGAAAGTGAAACCCAATTAAAATCACCAACATCAAACCGAACATCGAGTCGAGTCTGGGTAGGATGCCGCATACGAGCCCTTTCCACATTTATAACAGGCTCTTTTCTTTTTCTTCTTCTTTTCCTTGGAGATAGCAACATACTCATGGAAATCCTACTTTTTCTGACCTTGCTGTTTTCCTCTCATTTCTTTCAAGAGTATTGAAGGTAACCATTTATGTTCTCCATCCTTCATTAGCTGATTGTTTTGAAGCACCATTAGTATGATTATGTATAGACACGGGTGATGTTGAAGGGGAAGTAGAAGAAAGATCGGGATCCTGCAAAATAGACACTACAGACTCTGAACTCCCTAATAGTCTTGGACTCTGATCAGGTGGACTTATCACCCTAGCTATACGAGATACTGGCAAAGGGATAGGTTCTATCATAGGAAGAACAACAGCAGATCTTCTAGACTCTGAAAAGGATTTTGCAACTGATATGGTTGGAATGGATCCTGAATTCATGTCAACAGTTTCCACTCTTGGAAGCTTATAAGTGACAGGAGGACCCTCATACTCTAGCACAATAGAACAGTCCAAATTGCCCCTTCTTCGAGTAGAGGTGCCTGACAAGAAAAGGGATAATAGAGTGGGGTGAATTCTTGAGCTGATGTAGATTTTTGTTGATGTTGAAAGATTGGTTCTCGTTCATGGTCTCTCGGAACACCCCTCTAAAGTAGCTCCCTTGGTGGCGGTTCTTGTTCTTCTTGCCTTCCGACGGGTTCTTGTGGTGCAGGTCGTTCGTTCACTACCAACTGCTGCATTATCTAGTTCGAAGTTTGCATTCGTTGATTCTGATTCTCCAAGAACTTCTACATGGCTTGATCATGCTCTTCCCTCTTCTTCGCTTGTGATTCTTGACCTTTGGGCAGTTCTTCCAAAATCTCAGCCACGGTTGGATCAATGTTTCCGACCTAACATCTAGGATCTTTGCTATGATACTTGTTGAAGCAGACGGATGTGGTGGGTTGAGGAATAAGAAAATTCTGGAAGAAATCTAATGATAGGAACTCAAGAAAATATCAACTTTTAGTTCGGATGAACAGTAAATGTGATGAACAGTAATCGGTGAACAGTATGATGAACAGTAACTCAAACTTTGGATAATCTGCCAAAATTTGAGGCTTTTCGATAATCTAACTTTTGAACTTACCAGAGGTCTAGACAACAAAAATTGTATTCTTTTCCGCTAAAAAAACTTCAATCTAAAGTAGTTAAAGGACGAAGAAAGAAAGAACAACACCCTGTGATCACAAGAAAAGAGAGATAAACTCTGAATTATTATTGATAATAGATTGAATTTTCTAGCTCTTAGGCATTCATTCTTATTTATAATACTAGAAGGAATATGTTCCTAATCAGACTAGGAAATAGAAACCAAGTAAAGTACTAATAGCTAAGTTTTGTGCTCCTAACCAGACAAGGAAATAAAATCAGGAAGAAGACAATAAAAAAATAAAACAAGTTTCTAAATAAAATTATTAAATAATCTTGATCATGCTTGTCTACTTGCTCTGCATCACACGACCTCACTAGAAGAGATGTTCGAGATTTTCAACATTCACGGGGAGGTCGCGAAGTTGGTCTGAAGGTCGGTTAGCAAGCTCATAGCGCTCAATAGAGACGTGAATGGCAAGATCTCTCGTCTCCGGGAAACTCCATGATTCTTGGAGCAATTGGGTGGATTCGGCGAAATATCACAGTTATCCTAATTGCCTATAGTTTTGTAATGCAAAGCTAAGGTAACTGAGTTTCTCTTCTTCTGCTTAATCAAAAGCAGACAATCAGTTAAAGGACCAATAGAAGAAACTTGGAATACGATAGTTTTTCTGAGAACAACCCATTCTGGTGACCATTTCCTTCGTTTCTCAGGCTGCTGACCCTGGAGCTTCATTAGGATCTGTGGGGTGACTCGGTGTTCACTTCTGAGCCCCAAATGGTGGCATTGTGGCTCTTCATTAGCAAAATGGCAAACAAAGGGGAGAAATTCTATGACGTCATAAAGAAGCCGAATTACATCCAGTGGACAGAAGACTGCTAGACAGCTTTCGTCATGCTGAGGGACTTCCTGGGGAAGCCCCCTCAACTTTCGTCTTTGAGGTCAGGTGAAGAAATCTGCATGTACCTAACTGCAGCTGAGAATGTAGTCAGCTCGGTCCTATTATTAGAAAGGTCAGGTCAGTAGTTCCCTATCTTCTATGTTAGCCGCTTGATCCGAGGTCTAGAGATTAGATATTTGGTCCTCAAGAAGTTCTTGTACCTCATCATAATTACTTCAAGGAAACTAAAGCCATATTTTGAAGCTTGCCCGATAAGAGTCTTAACCAGCCTACCACTGAAACAAGCACTGGCTAAGCTTGAACTATCAGGTAGAACAGTGAAGTGGTCTCTCGAGCTCTCGGGATATCAAATCCAATTTGAGCCAAGGAAGGCCATTAAAGCTCAAGATCTTTCAGACTTCGTAGAAGAGCGTACTAGAGTTCCACTGGAGCTTGCTAGCACTTGTGAAGATAGCTTTTGGACCATGTACAAAGATGGTTCCACAAAGAAAGAAAATTCATGTGTGGGAATTGTGCTTACCAGTAATAAAGGAGTGAGAATCCCTTACTCTGTGAAGTACAACTTCCCAACCTCGAATAACGACTTCGAGTATGAAGCTCTCTTAGCAGGTCGAAGGCTTATACGAGCTGTCAAAGTGCAGAAGCGGCATTTCAAAGCAAGTAATAGCTAGCTAGGTTGCTGGAGAATACGAAGCAAGAGAAGACAACATGATCAAATATCTCAAAAGAGTAAGGGATATAGTGTCTAAGCTTGACTATTTCCTTATCAAACAAATTCCCAGAGTGTAGAATTCAGAGGCTGACACATTGTCCAAAGTATACCGAGAAGTAGTTGGGACAAATGTCGAGCTGCTCGTGGAACAATTACATTCTCCTAGCATAGCTCAATAGGCGAGTTTGGTTATTGAGGATCAGGCAGATATCCAATCTACAAATTCCTTAAGCATGGCGACCTCTCGCAAGACCCAAAAGAAGCTCACCAATTATGGAGATGGGCACCTCGCTATGTCCTAATAAGAGATGACGAGGTATACAGAAGATCATACACTTTGCCACTGCTCAAATGCTTAAGTAAGGGAGACGGACAATATGTCATTGAAGAAGTGCATAGTGGAATATGTGGATCACACATAGGGGCTAAAATTGCAGCTAAGAAAATCCTAAGGACAGCATATTATTGGCCCTCAATGGTTTCAAACGTTGAGGAGGCCATATAGAACTGCATGACCTTCCAATTGCACGGGAACAAGTCACACCAGCCACCTATGAAGTACCAGTCAATCAACACATCAGTGCCTTTTGATATATGGGGCATTGATATCCTGGGACTCTTCCTGAAAGGAGTGTGGGGTGTAAAGTTAATCATTGTTGCCGTGGAGTATTTCTCCCGATGGATTGAAAGAGAACGAATGGTAGTAATCTCATCGCCAAAAGTCCAGTCATTTGTTTGGAGAAACATTGTGTGCAAATTTGGCATTCCTCAAGCTACCATCTCAGACAATAGGCAACAATTCATTGGCAACCTATTCAAGACCTTTTGCGAAAATCTCAACATTGAACAAAGGCTAACCTCTATAGGTCATCCCCAAGCTAATGGATTAGTTGAAGTCACAAAAAGGACCATCCTGGAAGGACTCAAGAAGAGACTCACCGAACTAGAGAAAGAAGGTTGTAAAACTGACTGGCCTGATGAGATCCCAAGTATACTATGGGCATACAAAGCCACACCTAGAAAAGCTACTGGAGAAACACTATTCAGCCTTTGCTTTGGAGCAGAGGTAGTAATGCCAGTTGAGGTTGGAAAGACATCTTTAATATTGATCGAATATGATTTAATCTTAAACGAGGGGAAGAGAATGATCTCCTTGAAGAGTTCAGAAATAAAGCAATGGAAGCAGATAGATAGAACTTACAAAAGGTAGGTAAAAAATTTTTTCAACGAAAGAGTGAAAGAGAGACATTTCACAATTGGGGAAATGGTCTTGAAAAGATAAGATATCGGCAAACAAGGGCAATGGACCAAGCTGCAAGAAAGTTGGGAAGGACCTTACATAATCCAAGGGGTGCACAAGGGAGGGAGCTTCAAGCTCGTTGACCTTGAAGTAAGACAACTCCTAAGGGCTTGGAATGCTAGCCATTTAAAGAAGATCTACGCCTAAGGGTCCTCTATGACATTGCAGACTTCACTGACCTATCAATTAAGCTCGGGAAGACTGGTCAAAAGGACCTCACGAAGCCCTATAGCAACCTCAACAACTCAGACTCAACAGAGCACATCTTAAAGCTAAGTTTTTAAAAGCTTATGTGGATTTTGTACCTATTTTATTTGCCCTCGTGCTAATTCAAGTTCAAATACATTGTGTAATTACTGGAAAGCTGCAAGTATAAAGTTTGAAGCATTGACAAAAGTAATCAAGTTGAATAAAGAAAAAACAGAAGGCCACAAACATACCCCTGTAATTATTCAAATACTGGTGGTGCAGAAAACACAAAAGAGAAAGAATAGTTAGTTTATTGTAGAGCATCCCTAGGATTGCCTCTCTATTACCTATGGACCAAGGGAATTTCATCATCATCGTCACCTTCGTCCCCTGGTATGTTGATCGGCTCAAAGTTGTTTGGAGGAATCTTTTCACTGCCAATTGTCTCTGCCCAAGCACTAGAAAGACCCGCAAAATAGAAGGAGATGTGGTTAGCTAAAAAAGCTACCTCAGAAACAGATAGGTGTCCTGGAAAAGATCACATACCCATTCCAAAATAAGTTAGCATAAGGCGAGCATAAATTTCTTGAATTGAATCTACACCGAAAATCAAAGGTCTACCTTCGGGGGATATCATGGACTGAGGAAGGACATCCAGAACCTCCCTTTTCGCAAGCTCGACCTTCGGAGCTATCCCAGCTAGCTCTCTTCCTTTCGTTACGGGGCCCTTATCTACTTAGCCAACTTGAGCCAGAACGTAAGCAGTTCCAGGCTCTTTAGGAGAGGCCTGCCCCTGATTCTGTTGGTTCTAGGCTAGGGAAGTGGCCAAAATGAGATAATAGAGTGAAGCATCGAATACTGGGCTGGTCTTCAACTTAGGATTAGCTTTCTTGAGGTCATGAATCACCCCAACATGTAGCCCCACCATCTGGGGCCTCATCGGCTTCTCCACATACCTCTGGAAAGCAGGAATCTCCTCCATTTTCTTCATTGAGAGGTAGCCATCCTCTAGTCTAGCCACAAGCTCTTGGATATGCTCATTTTGCTAGATGTCAAAACCGAATAGCTCTGAGACCCTCTTTTGAAGCTCGTCCAACATCTCAGACATGAATTTGCAGTTGGTGCTGGACTCATCAAAATCTCTTTTGCACTCAGAGAGCAGTTTGGCTGATTCCTTAGCAGAAGCCATCAGCTCGACATTCTCTTTTTTCAGGTGAGCCTTGGCATCTTGGAGGCCAGAGATAAGAGAGGAAAACTCCTTATTTACTTTGGCCTTCTCGACCTGCCTCCTCAAGCTTTCCCCAAAGATAATATGGCCCTATAAAATAGAGAAAGAGGGGTTATTACTAAGATCAAAGTAAGATAGGAGCAGCTGCAAATTGGCAAAGGATCACGAAGACTTACCGCAATGTAAAGGGGACGGCCAAATTTATCAACCTCCTCATCTAACAGCTACCGGCAAATGTCCCAGTCAACCGGAGGAGCATACTCTATCAGGAACTAGAGGAGCACACTCCATCAGGAAGGATTTAGAGTGGGGCCGTTGAAATAGAGAATCAGAGACCTCCATTCCAAGGTTTGGAGCTCATCTTGCAGCATCCTCTAAAGAACGAGCTGCCAGGGCAGCAGCCCCCAACTTCTTTAAAGCTTCTACTAGCTCCTCAAAGTCATAGCCTGTGAATGCCGGCTTGGGCTTGGAGGTCATAGGGGTTTCCCTTTAGCAGCAGGGCTTGGGGGAACCTTGCTGGCCAGTTGGGGAGAAGGTGATGAGAATGCAGAAGAAATCTTGATGGGTCTATCAGAGACTTTCATCCCTGCAGCACCCGAACTCCGTTTAGAGGCACCCTTGGTCCTCTCAGCCACTTGTTGTTTCCCCTTACCCCGACGAATAGGAATGCTGGCAGCTGGAGCAGCAGCAGAAGAAGCTCCAACATCTCCCCAAGCTCTGCTAGATGGAATCGGAGTAATTTCAAAGTCATAAAAAATCCAAGCTATGGCCTTCATATCTATCCAACTAAAGAAAAAGAAATTTTTGAGTACAGAACCACAAGCAGATAATGGCATAAATTTGCTAAATTTGAAAAGGCTTTCTACTAGAGGGAGATATCCCCAAAGCTCACCTGGCCGAAGGAAGATAAAACTCTGTTGGGCTTCCAAACCCTGCAGGGAAAAGGAAGGTTTTAGGCCAAATGGGGGTAGTACACCCGACCTTAGCTTCGTCAGACTTGGCCAAATTGATCAAAAATCCCTATCCTGAACTTGGTTAGGGGATAAGCCAGGGAGCTGTGTCAAAAAAATGAGCGGTTCAAGTTCCAGTCTGTGTCGAATTGAGTTGTCCAGATGTTGAGCAAAAAAGAAACGATCTTTCCATCCCCCCGTAGAAGATTGAGAGGTGCCTACCAATTTGTGCCTGTGGTTAAACTAGAGGTATCCCTTGGAGCACTGGAAAGCAGAGGAGACACCTAACTTGAAAAACCTTCTGAAGAGCTCTAGAGAAATTGGAACCCTGTAAAAATGGCAGGTTGCTGTGAAAGCAACCACCATTTGAAAATAGTTGGGAACAAGTTGTTCTAAGGGAAAATCCCAGAAGTAGGCAATATCGAGAAACAGAAAGATGAAGAAATGGCAGAAGGATGCCTCCCTTGAGGCTAGAAAGATAAAGGACTATGGGCCCCTCACGCCTACTGATGGGGCCCTCATCCTCCACAACGGCAACTAGGGTGCCCTTATCTAGCTCCTTCTCACCGCTGATTTTAAAAATTTCAGAGGGATCAAGAGCAGAGGGCAAAGAAAAAGCTCCTATTTCGGAAAGATCGAGGGTTACTCCCCTAACGGCAAGAGTCTTAACAGAAACCAGACATGAGTAAAAAACTCCATTCTCCACATCAATGGAAGAAGGGGAAGGAGCTGCTTCTCCAAGAGAAAGGGAAGGGATGCTAGATGCAAAGGATGTTGTCAATGACATCTAGGGTTTTACTAGAGAAAGAAAACTCATAAACATGAAATCTTTTCAAAGAAAATTTGAAGAGAACTCACTCAAAAAAGTCTTGGAAGATGAAGAGGGGAGTTGCCCTGGATAGCCGGATTCTCGAGCAGAAGGAAGAAGGAAAACTTGAGGTGGGAAGCTTTGTGAATTCAAGCAAGGAGAAAGAAAATTAAATCTTAAAAAGTTCTAAGACTCCTAATATATATGAAAGAAGGAGTTTCATGGGTTGTGAAACAAAGGCGACCTTCTGAATCCGAAACGACACAGTTTCCAAAACGGGAAAACCCAGAGCGTGGCAACCTTCTTGACTCGGAATGAGGCAACTCTTCCTCTGAAATCAAAATCTCTTGGCTCTCCAAAAACTAAAGGGGGTGTGACTTCCCTAAACTGGAAACGATACAGTTTTCTTCAACGAAGAAGCAATGTAATCATACCACATCTCAATGGAGCAGCTAAGCTCTCCAAGAAGTCGAAGAGACTTATGTTCTTCTAGAAATAGTTGTTACAGAATAAGGCGGTTTGACCTTTCAAGAATCGCTACCTCCAGATGGTAACTCTCAATACCTGAAGGTCAGCCTTATGAGTAGTTACAAGAAAACAGCTCGACCTCTCAAGGATCACGACCTAAAGATGGTAATCCTTAATGCCTGAAGGTCAACCTCGCTAGTTGTTATGAGAAGACAGCTCAACCTTTCAGGAGCTGCGACCGCAAGTTGGTAACTCTCAATACCTGACGATCAGCCTCATGAGCAGTTACGAGAAAGCAGCTCGACCTTTCAAGGGCGCGACTTAGAGATGGTAACCCTTAATGCCTGAAATTTAGATCCATGACTTGAAGATGGTACTTTATGATACAAAAAGGTCAGGCCCATGACCTATAGATGACAATCCTTAATGCCTGAAGGGAAGGCCCCCTGACCTAGAGATGGCGATCCTTAACGCACGAAGGTTAGACTCGCGACTTGCAGATAGTAATTCTCAATACCTGAAGGTCAGATTGGTGAGTCTTGAGGTACGAGAGGGCAGGGACCTCCTACCACTGACATCCCAGGTCACGGAGAACTCACTAGACCACGACCCACGACCTTCTAAGTCCCAACCCTGCGCAGGTACCTTCCATGCTGCAAACAGGTGTGCACAACTTTGCTTGAGGCTGAAAAATAACTAGCCAGCTTGCAGCTCTCGCCTAGAGACCCAAATGTAAAGGTACCCCCAAAGCTAGTCGTTACGAGGAATCAACGAACTCACTGGCGGCTTCGGCACGAAGATGGTAATTTAGGTACTAACGACCTTTGAGCTTGGTGGGCCTAAGGGGAGGTAATGATGAGAGAAATGGGTACGACTTGGACAAGTCAAAGCAAACGGGCAGGACCCAGAAAAAAGTCAACCCAAATGGGCCCAAAGCCCCATACCTTCAATACTTGAAAGTCAAACCCATTGAAGTCAATAAGGGATGGGTGGACAACGGCCTATTTCCACCGACCTCCGAGGTCACCGATCTTTGAAATGAGCACGAGAGAGGCACCACTAGACCTTGGCCTATGACCTGGTAACTCCCAACTCGTCTCATAAATCTTCCATGCTACGACCAAAGGTGCATGACTTCTAATCACTCCCAGGAACCAAGGATCACTCGGCACGACCTCACTAGAACAGAAGTTCGAGACTCTCAACATCCACCGGGGGGTAGCGAAGTTGGTCTAAAGGTCGGTTAGCAAGCTTGTAGCTCTCAACAGAGACATGAATGACAAGTTCTCTTGCCTAGGGAAATTCCACGATTCTAATAGCAATTGGGGGGATTCGGCAGAATCCCACAGTTATCCTAATTGCCTATAGTTACGTAATGCAGAGAGCAGATCTAGGAGGTAATTGACTTTCTCTTCTTCTACTTAAATCAAAACAGACAATCGGTAGAAGGACCAATGGAAGAAATTGGGAATACGATAGTTTTTCTGAGAACAGTCTTTACTTTGAATTACCGCTCGGAATACTAACTTAGGCATCAGAGCTATTCTCTGGGCAAGAGCCCACTCCAATGACATTTTCCTTTGTTTCTCAGGCTGCTGACCGTGAAGCTTTATCAGGAACCCAGTGTTCACTTCTAAGCCCTATCAATTCTCATTCCAATGTTGCCCGAGTTTGTGTCGAAATTGACCTCATGAAGCATTTGACAAAGCGTCTTTGGATACACCCAGAAGAACAAGGATTCTAGCAAATGCTGGACTACTAGAATCTTCCAGAATATTGTTCTCATTGTAGTCAAATTGAAGGCCATGACAAAACCCAAAGATCTCAAAACAAACAAGCGTTCCAAAAACATCAAAACCCCCCAAAAACTGGTGCCTCCCAAATGAACCTTAAAGTTAATTCTCTCACAGTCTAGAAGATCAAGGACACGACCAAGGGACCACGACTTCCAGATTTGAGAAATCCTAATATCACAAAATCAGTATTGCTCAATTTGGGAAGGCCTACTGATTTTTTAATTTCCCAAATTGACAAAAGAACTTTGAAGGATGATCCGTTGGCAAGGGTTTCAGAGGCGGTAATCAGCTTGCCGACGAGTGACGTTGTTGGGTTGATCGATGATCCAGAGACTCTGATTCTGCAACTTCTAGATAAAGTTCCAAACAATGTTTCCCCATTGTTTGAACACATAGAAAGCTCATCATACTAGACTATTGAGAGCAGCACTGCAAACCTTAGTTTAATAGGAGATTCTCAACATTCAAACGGATCAGTAGAAGAGGGTTTAGTTGTTGCTTCTCAGATTGGTAGTATGGAGAACATTGAAGAGGATGACCCGAACTTGATTAATCGAGTACGCAATGACTCTAGCAACCTAGTGGAATTGGAGAATGCTGAGCAAGTCACTGCACAACCATCTCCAAGCAGATCAAAGAAAAAAAGCCAATTACACCATCTCATATGGAAACGAGATTTAAGTCTCAACGAAGGTCAACTTCCAAACAACAATTATGACGAATATCTTAATTTGGAATATTCATGGCATTGCTAATGCTGCATCATCTAAAAGATTAAAACAATTAATATTGGCTTACAACTAAAAAATGAAGAATTATTTTAGAAGCAAAGATCAAGGGTTAAATGGCTTCAAGAATGGGAAGGGAATACTAGCTATTTCTCAAAAGTACGACACACTCAAAAGGCGAAGCCGCAGATTTGTAAAATCTTGAATTCAAGAGGGAAATGTGTTACAAATATGGAATTAAATGCGACCACGGTGGTAGATTTTTTCTTCAAGTTGCTGACAACAGATAGTTCTTACTTCAAAAATCCAGATGAATTTATGATGGACATCCCTACTTTAATCACCTGTATAGAGAACCTCTCTTCAGCAGTCTTTCCCAAAGAAGAAGAAGTCAAGAAGGTAGAATTCTCTCTTGATATAGAAAGTGCTTTGGGAATTGATAGTTTTCTAGGTGATGGGGCTCAAAAGTGAACATCGGGTCACCCCAAAACCGTGATGACGTCAATCAACTACAACTTGAGAAGAAAGTAGAGAAGGTCACCGGAGGTGGGCTATGCCTGGGGAAGAGCTCCGATGCCTAAGTTAGTATTCCGAGAGTAATCAAGTGTAATTAGTTCTCAGAGAGACTGGTCCCTTGTCTGTAGACTGTGTGTGATTTGATTATATAAAAGAGATCAATTACCTCCCTGATCAAGCTCTGCTACTACATGATAGTAGACAATTATGATAGTTGTGACATCCTTGAATCCCTCCAACTGCTCCTAAAATCGTGGAGTTTCCCTCGATTAAGATATCTTGTCTTTCATGTCCCTGTAGAGAGCTGCGAGCTTGCTAACCAACCTCTAGACCGATTTCGTGACCTGCTCGTGGACATCGAAGGTCTTGGCTATCTCTTCTTGGAGCTCGTGCCGAGTGGTAGTAGGCTCTTGGGAAATGTTAGGAGTCGTGCACATCTAGTCGTGGCATGGAAGATGTATGAGACGAGTTGGCAGTTACCAGGTCGTGGGCCGAGGTCTGGTGGTACCTCTCTCTCTCTCTCTCTCTCTCTCTCATTTCGGAGGTCGGTGACCTTGGAGGTCGTGGTAGCAAGTCGTTGCCCACCTATTCTGTTGACTTAGTCAGTGTGAATTTCTAGTATTCATTGTTGGGGCCGTAGTCGCATTTGGGTTAACTTCTTGTTCGGGTCTTTCCCATTTTTGTTAACTCACCCGGGTTGTACTCGTTTCTTCCACCACCAGGAATTTTTTTTTGTAAGGAGTTTTGGGAGTTGACTAAAGTTGATGTTGTTCAAGCCGTCAAGGATTTTTGGTCTAGTTTCAAGAGGAACCCCTACCCTCGACATAGTTTATCCTGAGTACTTCTTCTCTTATAGCTATCCCTCACAAGCGCGTACTCTTTTCCTCTAACTCACTGTTCAAAGATAATGGTTGCACCTTCTAATAAGGCCGTTATAGATCACCTATAACTGGGGAATACTTGACGAGAAATTTAGACTCCTGAAGGAATTCAAAAAGATTTCGAGAGAGAGAGAGAATGATTTAGAACACCATTTTGAAGAAAACACTCATGATGTTATTGAAGACAATTTGTACAAGAGACTCAATAGGAAAGTAGACACAACTAACTCAAACTTCAATAACCTAGAAAACAAGCTGAACTTAACTCAGCCTAACATGACCGTAGGAGGAGAATTCTCTATTCATTTTATAGAGCGATGACCGATCCTTCTTGGTTGCCAAGGTAAGATACACATAGCTCCTATCAACCGACGTCACATGTTGGAACAAGACAAAGACAACAATCAAGAGTGAAGACAACAATTCCAATCTAGGAAACATCCAAGATTCCTAATCTAGAAAACAAAAAAGATTCCTAATTAATACAATATTCACATGAAGAACAACAAGGCAAGAAAAAGGGACCCAAAGTAATATGAAAAGTAGTCTTCCAGTGGTAACTTTAGCATTTCATCTGAATTTGCCGGTGATGACAAGGCTAAAATGTGGATGACTTTGCTTCAGATTTTTTGCATTTAGGGCTGCTTATTTTGAGCATGAAGTGGCTGGAAAACACAGGCTGCATGAGGAACTATAGACATAGTAATAGTGAAAATACTTGTGATAGTAATAGTGAAAGTCATCTTGCGAATGGCAGAATTTTTTTGATTGAGATTCTTCTTCTTGATGACTCAGCTGCTACATGGAGTGGACTGATGACAAGTATCCAGATATTCCTTTTGCTTGTGAAGATAACCAAATGTAGCAGAGATTCCTTTCCTTTAGTGAGCTGGCCGAAACTGCTATCTTGTGAGGTGAGGTGACTGAATTGCTTGTGATGACTGAGGGGTCTCATGTGATGTTGAAGCTATTGGTTCATTGCATGGTTGACATGTCTCTCCTTGATATAGTTTTTGTGCCAAATGGTACCAGTGATAAGCCTTTGAGAATGAAACTTCCTAGTGGTTTGGGTACCTATCCCAAACAATGTCTTCTTTAGGCTGATTGTCTTCTTCAAATATAT
Source organism: Parsonsia alboflavescens (assembly GCA_028571225.1). Taxonomy (NCBI): domain Eukaryota; kingdom Viridiplantae; phylum Streptophyta; class Magnoliopsida; order Gentianales; family Apocynaceae; genus Parsonsia; species Parsonsia alboflavescens. The sequence goes on from JAOXNR010006905.1 coordinate 20,446, forward strand.
TTGCATAATTTGAATTGTAACCTGATGACTCTTTTGGAGAAGCATTCTTGGACCTTAAGTAAACAAGGAGCTCAGTACGAGCTAGTTGCATGGATGGTTGGGTTAAAGGTATTTCCGTGAAGATCCATTTGCTGATCTATGGAGAAGGCATAGGCTTGTAATATGTCTTTTGGAAATCCATATGCTTTGCCATAACATAATCTATGTGTACAATGTACACCTTATATGTCTTCTCTGTTGAAGCTTCTGGCAACAGTCTTCGTACCAATCTCGAGCGAATTGAAAAAGAGTAACATAATGCCATAACAATGTATTAGCAAACTAACTCGGATTGGTAATGAACATCTTGAACTGGTGTATTTCGATCTCTATGGGATAATACCATGACATTGCTAAAGTCTATAGATACCGAAAATCATCTTCTGACATGGGACCTGCATGAGAAAAATGCATGATATTGCTGAAGGTTTCATTTTACGTCAAAGGATACATCATGGAACTAGTTTTGTTCTCGATAGGTTAGGGCTTGGTATTTAAACTCGGTTTTTCTGGCATGCTCTTTGACTTGGCCAACTGTTTCACAATATTCAGGTGGTCGGAATTCTAGTACGGTAAAGATAAGGGGTATCTTCTTGGGTTGGCTGTCAAAGAAAAGGTTAGGCAAGGGTTTCTTTTTTGGTTTGGACAGTAGGTCGTCTAGGATGTTGGATTCCCTTTTGATATGTTGAACTTGGAACTGGTATTTGGAGAACCAATCTTTCAGGCCAAGGTGCTATGGCTTAGGGATGGTTTTGTTTTTTAATTCCATGATTTTCGGAAATGGGGAGTTGTCCATCTGCATTGTGAACTCATTTCTAATCAGGTCGAACTTAAATTTTCTGCGTACTTCACTACAAGGATCTCCTTGATGGTGTGGTGTGGTAATGCGTCTTTGCATCTTTGAACTAGCCTTTGGCATGACCACAATAGTGTTTCTAACCGTTGAGTTCTTCAATGAGAATTGCTCCCCAGAACTCATCACTTGCATCCATTTGTAAGATCCTGTGACCTGTGGAACGAAGATGAAGTGGAAGAGGTTTCTGACACATTATTTTTAGGGTTTGGACATCGAGTGTTTGTTCTTTACTCCAAGGGGTTGGGTTCTTTTTTAATAGCTTGGATAACTGACTGGTGTATTTAGTGGAGTCTGGAAGGAAGGATTTGATGTAGTTGATGATGCCATGGAATTGTTGGATTTCTTTTACGGACAGGTTTTCATCGAGAAAGGAAGGAAGTGTTTTCACTAGATGAGGACCTGGCATATTTTTCCATCAGCAATCTTCATACCATGATACCCGACTTCCCTATGACTTGTTGAACTTTTCTTTCCAGATAACACGATACCCTGTGTCTTAACGATGTTAAAGAACTGTTCAAACAGTGACAAATGGGCTTTATCGTCTTTGGAAAAAAGAAGGATATCATCAATGTAGATCAAAGAACTATAAAGGATAGGCTGGAAAATCTTTGTCATGGCTTTTTGAAAGATTGAAGACGCAACTTTTAGGCCAAATGGCATCACCTTCCACTGATATTGGGCATTAGGAATGCAAAAGGCAGTTTTATAACTTTCATCTGGTGCAATTCCCAATTGCCAAAAACTAGCTTTCAAATCAAATTTTGAAAAAATTTTGCTCCCGATAAATGAGTAAAAAGATTTTAAATCATTGGAAGTGGGAACTTAACATCTAAAAACTGGTTTAGAGGTTTGTAGTCGATTACTAACCTCTTCTTGCCTCGGATCTGCTCGCTTCGTTTATTCACATAGAAAGCCTGGCAAGCCCAACTAGAGTCTGTTGGCTCTATCAGTCCTTATTGTAACAATTGCGAACACTCTTCTTGGGCGAGCATGAGGTCGTTCGAAGTCATTCTTGGATGTGTTTCTTTGGTAGGAATAATATCCTCACTAAGCTTGAAAGGAAGCTTAACAAAGAAGTCATCGTTTTTCCAGAGCGGTTTCTTGTGCTTAAAATTTGCAAGAGAGTCTGTTTTAAGATGTCAGCTATAGACTTAAATTTATCAATCATTTCACAAATAGCAAATATATTAGTAATAAGATTTAAAGGTTGAAACTGATGTCTATATCGGGTTCCTTGAGGGAGAACCCTCAGTCTTTCATCTTTGGCATATGTGTCCCATCTGATAAGGACATCCTACCAAGAAGTATATTTCCAAAGACCCTTAGCAGATTATGCAATCTGGAAAGAACTTAATTCCCACGGGGTGCTTGGAAATGAGACTGGCTTCAAAGACTTCTCCATTTGCTGCTTGGAATAGATCATCTGTGTTGGTCCAGTATTTTGCTAGTAGAATGTCTGAATTAACCATCGTCTTCATGGCTCCTTTATCGAAGAAACCAATAGCTTTGACCAGTTGAGCACACTTAGATGCTAACAAGGAAACATGCACATAAGAAGGGTCTATATTACCAACAAAAGTAATATCCAGAGTATCTTTTACAGTAAAAATAGATGGAGGTGATTCTTCTTCAGAATCACATTTTGATGCTTCGAATTTAGAATCTATAATTTCAATGGCAAAGGCCATATCCTGGTCAGGATGACTTTGCTTTGAAAACACCGATTCGACGTCAGATTCTGGACGGACTATCATCTGCTTTGTGATAAGGTTCGAAACTTTGGCCTTCTTGTTCGGGCAATTCTTAGCAAAATGGCCCTTCTTCTTGTAGACGAAACATTTGTCTGATTTCGGCTTCTTTGAGGCCTTCCATCTGAAGTACTTGAGGTTCTTCTTCGATTTGTACTTCCTTTGCTTGGCAGACTTCTTCTTGTGCATGGTTTTGTAGCTACACTTCCTTTGCTTTGTGCACCCGATCTCGTAGTTTCGGTTGCGGTTGTCAAGCTTTTTCTTTCCGTGAAAAAAGTTTTCAACAGTTTTTCTTCTTTCACAGAGTTTGTCCAGGCATGTGAATGTGGCTTCATGGATTTCTACAAGGTCTAGATATGCCAATGTGTTTCCAGAGAGTTCGATCATCTTTTTCAATTCTTTGTGGATCTCTTCTGGAAGGGAGGAAATGTACACCTACTTGAGATTTGGATCTTTCATATGACCAAGGCGGTAGTAAATCTTCGTCATTCTCTTGTAGTGTTGGTCAAGGTCTTTAGGCCTTCAAGAACAACATTTCATCTTGAAGAAGTCCTGTCTTGCCTGTTAATTCAAAGAACTTGTAAGCAATTAATTTCTCTCATAAGCATCTAACGAAATAAACAATCATGTAGAGTACCAACAGCACAACTAAAAAACTCAATGAGAACATTGTTTAGAGGTACTCCATTTAACAACTGGGTGTTGACCGATGATGACATCTCTTGGAATCTTTCATGCCTTTTATCAACTAAGATACTATCAAAGGTGAAACAGGTTGATTTTGTTGGCGAAGCTGTTTGTGGAGGAGGAGGAGGCTGTTGGTTAGGCCTAGTTTCATCCTCGGCTTCCTCTGCATAGCCAAGACCTGTATAAGAGGTCGATCCTGAGGATCCTGGACTAGTCATGAGGAATCCTTTGACGTCCATTGTGTGTTTCCCTTATTCTCTATGCTCGGAAATGCTTTCTGAAGATGTTTTAGACACTGAATCTTCATTTAGACTGTTGGAAGATGTCTGAACCTTGTTGCCTTCTTCATTTGGACTGCTGGAAGATGTCTGATCTTCATTGACTTGGTCAGACATGGCTAGCTGTTGAGCCGGGTTCGTTGTAGTAGGAACACGCTACCTGATAGTGCTTGTTGGACTAGGCTCTTTCTGTGCTGGAGCTCTGGTTTATTCGCTCCTAGGGTATCTATATCGCTCTTCATCAGACTAGACTGGCGCCTTTGCCCTTTCTTCTCGGGCATACCTTTGTGCTCCAAATCTGAAGGATACAGATAGAGGAAACTCTGGACTCGAGCGTGAAACCTTCTTTCGAGGTGTTGGGAGAACATATGATTGCTCTTTGGCCCATTTTCCCTAAAAGTCGCAGTCAAGTATACTGTAGTCTGGAATACTTTCTACTCTGGGTGAGGTAGGACTTAGCGGTCCACAAAAGCATGGTGTTGGCGTGTGAATGGTTGGTGGATTTCTCGGAACTCCAAACACTAAGAACCCCTGAGACAGGGATAACAAAACAGGAGCAGTTTGAGACCTCTATCTTTCAATTTTTTTGATCTGTCTCTTTAGGTCACAAATCTCCTGGCACTTTTCGTTGAACTCAGTGCAGTAACTGGTTCCAACACAGATCATTGCCTTCAAATCTCGATCAAGCATGTAGTGTCTGTCTTGCAACTCATTATATGGTTTTTCAACATAGACAAACCTTCTTTCCACACGATTGACTTTGTCGTCGATTCTGGTGAGCAAGCGATTTTTACCAATGGCATAATCAGCCTGCTAGTTGAGAACTTTTTCTGCCTAGTTCAAGGGTATATGTCTTCCGTGCTCGTCAACCAACCTTTGTGTAACATAAGGTTTGAGAGCAAGTTTATCGGCTTGGTCTACCTGTTTTTCCGATGGTGGAAATGCTACATCATAAGGATTCACCTGGGGTTGATTCATCATGCATGGAATAGGTGCTGGCCCGCTGGTGGTGATCTTTTCTGCCTTCTTGCAATAAGGAGATGGCTCGTAGTAATCTGTCGCCTTTCTTAGAATCTCCTTGATAGATGGGTAGCCGAATCGAGGGAATTCCTTATTCATTGATAGTGTAGTGGAAGTCTTAGGATGAGGCCGGTAGAAGTCTTTCAAATCTTTGAAGGGCGCTGGAGCTGGTGTTGCTGTAGGTCTTGGAGTTGGTATTCCTGTGGCCTTGTTCTCATCATCATTATCTGGATAATATCTATAAGAACATCTGCCAGTTTTCTTCTTCTTGGTTCGTCGACGACTCTGTGGAACTGCATTTGCATCATCAACATCTGAGGAGTCCTCAACAAAAGAACATTCTGGGTCGCAAAGTCCAAATCCAGGAACATCCCATAAAAAGTGACCGTTGATGTGGGATGTATAACTAGATTCCACTGCATGGTTGTAAAATGAACCCAGGACTCTCTTCTCCATGCTTAGCTCTGTTGAATCATATGACTGGAGCATCAATTAGGTAAATATCTATTCAGACTCCTTTTTTGGAAGTATCCTGAAGGACTTCTTCACACGTCCATCTGCTAGCCTTCAGAAAGTAGAAGGAGTGGCCTGTACTAGGTCTTCATGTCGGTGAAGATTCTCATAGTTGGTGATCCAATCAACAGGCATGAGCTTCTCTAGATCAGCTCGCTTGATTTGTCGTGGGCTCTCGATCAATGTGGGTACCTCCGTAGTAGAGTCTACCTAAATCATCAAGGCCCCCGGAGAACAGTTGTTTTGTAGATCCAGTGCATGATTCTGGAGTCTATACACCATCTAGTGATGTAAAGTGGCCATCATTGAGGCAGGAGTGAGTGATGTGCCAGTAAGTTGGAGTTGGACCTTCAAGGCTATGCACAGATTCGGATCTTGAAGTGATATGGCATATTTCAGAAATAATGTTAGAACAAACAACACTTCCTTAGTTAAGCTTGGTGATGACTGTAACCATGACCGCCTGCTCATAGTTTAAAAGTCTAGAGTCGAGGAGTGCAATTTGAGCAGTGACTGGGTGGCCCTTCCAACCTCCATAAGTCAGGACAAGCCTGACGCCAGCAATGTGGTGATGCGTGTAGCCTTCACCTCTCCATTGTGCCACCATCTCAAGTAGTATGTTAAGAGTAACACACTGTTCCTTTCAGGAGTAAGGAATGTCACAATGGTCTAACTTGGAGGACTGGACATATTCCTTTGCCCTTAGGGTGGTAGACTTGAGTAGTTGTCGGATTGATTTTATGCCTGGAGGAACTCATCAGAGGAGGAATGGCTTCCTCAATTGAAGCAAACTTTGGAAAAGTAGTGTATTCTACAAGATTACCAATATTTGCAAAAAGTAAACTACGCTTAGGCAAAGAGAAGGTACTAGAAATATTTATGAGTTGAGAACTAGAACTTGAAGAAGATGTGTTTTCCATGTCTAAAGTGTTTCTTCTCTCTGTTCTCTCCCTGTCATCCCAAGATGTCTAAAAGCCCTAATTTCTCCCCCCTGGAAAAGAAAATTTTGCATACACCGGAACGCTACGTTCTGGCTCTAATACCATCGGGGTTCAGACACTACCCTCAACACAATTTATCCCGAGTACTTCTTCCCCTATAGCTATCCCTTGCAAGTGGGTACTCTTTTCCTCTAACTCACTGTTCATAGATAATGGCCGCCCCTTCTAATATGGCTGTTATAGATCACCTATAACTAGGGAATACTTGATTTAGAACACCATCTTGAAGAAAACACTCATGATATTATTGAAGACAATTTGTACAAGAGACACTATACAAACATGTTTACAGAAGACTCAATAGGAAAGTAGACACTACTAACTCAAACTTCAATAACCTAGAAAACAAGCTGAACTTAACTCAACCTAACATGACAGTAGGAGGAGAATTCTTGATTCATTTTATAGAGCAATGACCAATCCTTCTTGACTGCCAAGGTAAGATACACATAGCTCCCATTAACCGACGTCACATGTTGAAACAAGACAAAGACAACAATCAAGAGTAAAGAAAACAATTCTAATCTAGGAAACATCCCAGATTCCAAATCTGGAAGACAAACAAGATTCCTAATTAATACAATATTCACATGAAGAGCAACAAGACAAGAAAAAGGGACCCAAAGTAATATGAAATACTGTCTTCTACTGGTAACTTTAGCATTTCATTCGAATTTGCTGGTGATGACAAGGCCGAAATGTGGATGACTTGACTTCTGATGTTTTGCATTGAGGACTGCTTTTTTCTTGCATGAAGTGGCTGGAAAACACGTGCCTGCATGAGGAACTATAGGACATAGTAATAATGAAAATACTTGTGACAGTAATAGTGAAAGTCATCTTGTGAAGGGGCAGAATTTTTCTGATTGAGATTCTTCTTCTTGAGGACTCGGCTGCTGCATGTAGTGTACTGATGACAAGTATCCAGATACTCCTTTTGCTTGTGAAGATAACAGAATGTAGCAAAGATTCTTTTCCTTTTGTGAGCTGGCCGAAACTGCTATCATGTGAGGTTGGGTGACCGAAATGCTTGTCATGACCAAGGCTTCTCGCGTGATGTTGAAGTTGCTGGTACATTGCATGGCTGATAAGTCTCTCCTTTATATAGCTTTTGTGCCAAATGGTACCAGTGATAAGCCTTTGAGAGTGGAACTTCCTGGTGGTTTGGGTACCCGTCCCAAATAGTGTCTTCTTCAGGCTAACTATCTTTTTCAAAGATATTTGCATAATTTGAACTATAACTTGGTGATTCTTCTAGAGAAGCATTCTTGGACCTTAAGTAAACAAGGAGCTCATCATGAGTGTTGCAGGACAATTTCAATTGTCAGCAACACTCATGAACAACCTATCCAAACAGAAACAGATTTGCTCAAGTAGGAACCGAAAACTTTGACAGGAAACAAGAACGGGATGTTTTGCGGGATCACTCACGATTCAAACAGTTGAATTGCAATTCAAACCAAAGTCAGGGAAAAAAAACGGAAAGTAGTTCCTGGAATAATAATAATAATTTTCTAATGAAAAATACATCAAAAATCGGTTTAATAGAATCCCAAAATAGCAATAATGAAAAGTTGCCAAAAATACCCTAACTAGCGAAAATATGCTTACTAAAAAATAGAAAAAGGCCCAAAACTCCATGAAGACAAGCCCGGATGGCCCAAAAACCTTATAGCACATGACAAAATAATGTGCCTTGACTGTTGGGCCGTTTCCAAGTGTCCTGCCAAATTTCAGCCTATTCTGAGATAATAGGTTTGGGTCTGACCCGTTTTCCTTGCAGACGCTTGGACTTGCGCGAACTCCCTGGCATGGGCCTGATCGGTGTAGCCTGATGATCCAAGCTTTTCTGAACTGACTCTAGATGCACATCTCTATCTTGGTTCGAATCCATTAGTCGGTTCTATTCATCTCGTATGATGTCCTGATCACTCTCCACATCCTATAAAAAGCTTGTCCTCAGGTTGGAGTTCTCACCTGCATAAGGAGTTAGATGTCAAACATTAAAGACATCAGAGATAAACACATCGTCAGGAAATTCAACCCTGTAGGCATTTTCGCCAAATTCCTCCAACACCTGACAAGGACCAATCTTCTTCAGTTTGAGCTTGGTGTAAGCTCCCTGAGGATATCTCTCCCGTAGCAAATAGACCCTAACGAGATCATCAATTTCAAATGATTGCTGGCGTCGTTTATGATCAGCTCCCACCTTGTACTTGGTGTAACTCTGCTCAAGGTTAGCTTTAACAACTGCATGTAGGTCACGTAAATTGGCCACACATTCATCCGCCTTCTTGTTTGGCTTCTCTGATGCTTCGATAGGAGGAAGATCAAGTTGACCTCTCGGCAAGACCCCTACAACACCTCGAATGGTGCAAACCCCGTACATCAATTCACCCCCGAATTGAACTCAAATACAATTTTCGGCAAGCAAAGATCCCAACTTCTGAATTCATGAATGTTTGCTCATAATAAATTCAAAAGGCTCCGGTTGACGACCTTGGTTTGCCCATCAATTTGGGGATGATATGGGCGGCTGAACTTCAGTTTCGGGCCAAGTTTCTTGCACAACTCTGCCAAAAATGACTCATAAATTTGTTGTCCCTATCTGAAACTATCGATGATGGCAACCCATAATGCCGAACAACCCTTGAAAAGTAGAGATCGACCACCTTAGACTCATCAAATGCTGTCTTACACTAAAGGAACCATCTCATCTTGCTAAGCTGATCAACAACCACCATTATTGAATCCATTCCCTTTGCTATATGTGGCAAGCCTACTACAAAATCCATGGAGACCTCCTTCCCCGGTTCATCTGGTATTGGCAAAGGAATGTATAATCCCTGGTTTGTATCTATCCCCTTTGCCTCCTGACAGACACTACACCGCTTCACATAAGTCTTGACATCCCTATCAAGCCCTGGCCAATAAAACTTCTTATGCACTAACCAAGTAGTTTTGTCCCTGCTGAAATGCCAATAATTTTGTAATTCTTGTACAATCAACATGCACAGAGAAGTATCTAGAATGCACAAACAATTACCTTTCAACAAAAACCCATCATGAAGGATGAAGTCAGTTCGGTTTCCACTCTCAACTTTGGCTACAATACTTCCTAAATAAGCATCTGCTCAGACATCCTCCTTCAAGCTCTCAAAGCCTAGAGTGTACACTTGCATTATAGGAATTAGCTTACTCATTCTGCTCAAGGCATCCATGACCTTGCTCAGGGTACCAGACTTACGCTGAATGCTAAAACTGTATTCCTACAAAGCATTAACCCACTCTGCATGCCTGGCTCTCAACTTGTGCTGCCAATACAGATATTTCCTCTCCTGATGGTCTGAAAACAATACAAATTACCTCTATATCAGGTAATGTTGCCAATGTTGCAAAGACATCACAATAGCATACAGCTTAAGCTCATAAACTAAATAATTTAATTTCTCTCCACCTGGTTTCTCACTATAGTACATAGCTAGTTTTCCCTCCTGACTCAGAATAGCTCCAATACCGATCTTGGAAGCATCACAATCAACCTCAAAGACCCTATAAAAATTTGGCAATACCAATAAGGGAGCATGCATCAATCGATCCTTCAAAATTTCGAAAGCCTCATGTGCCATTTCTGTCCATTTCAATTTATCTTGTTTCAGCAGCTTCGTCCAAGGTGCAGTGATCTCACTGTATCTTCTGACAAATCGCCTATAGAATCCCGCAAGCCCTAAGAAAGACCTCAACTCTATCACAATAGAAGGCGATGACCAATTGACAATAGCCTACACTTTCCCATCATCCAGCAAAATCCCATCTCTAGTCACCACATACCTTAGAAATACAAGTCTCTCAACCATCCAAACGCATTTACCAGGGTTAGCAAACAATTTAAGTTCACCCAAAACAGTAAGAACTTGTTCCACATGCCCAGCATGCTCAATAATAGATTTTATATATATCAGAATATCACCAAAGTACACCACAACAAAAGTACTGAGAAAAGGTCTCAAAACCTAATTCCTTACCCGCATGAAAGTACTTGGTGCATTTGACAATCCAAATGGCATCACAAACCAATCGTACAGCCCCTAATTCTTTTTGAAGGATGTCTTTCACTCATCACCAGGCTTGATCCGAATCTTTTAGTACCCACTCTTCAAATCAATCTTCATGAATACAGATGATCCGCTCAACTAATCAAGCATATCATCAAGCCTCGGTATGGGGAATCAATACTTGATAGTAATTCGATTAATGGCTTTACTGTCCACACACATTCTCCAGGAACCATCCTTCTGTGGCACCAATAGCACTGGCACCGCACACGGGCTAATGCTCTCTCTAATAAATCCCTTGTCCAAAAGTTCCTGGAGCTACTGTTTCAGCTCATCATGTTGCTGTGGAGTCATCCTGTAGAGTGAATTATTCGGCAACACCGCAGTAGGAATCAGATCAATAACATGTTGAATGTCTCTCATCAGTGGCAATCCGGGGTGGCAAGTCACTCGAAATCACATCCTGAAAACCATTTAGAACTGTCTGCAATTCTGTTGGCACTTTCGGCTTTTCTTCCCCTTCCTGGCCGAAACTCTCAGAGGTATTCAATAGGAAAATCAGACATCCTCTCCGCCTAGGCTCTCCTCAAACTCTTTGCTTGGCAGACAAATTATTGCCTTCTGTCTTGCAACCTCCTAAAGTGGTTTCAGGATCACTCTGATCGCAACATGTGCATATGAGTGTATCCGTTATACACTGTTCGATTATCAAACTGCCATGGACGCCCTAAAATAATGTGCGTCTCATCCATAGGAACCACATTAGCCTTTATTAACCAGGCCACAAGAGACTTGGCCATAAAAATATCATGCCGATGCCAATCCTCACTCATCTTGGGCTCCAAACACATTCTACGCATTACCAAACTATCACCATTTATATAATCAGGGTCGACCATGCCCATCCTCTGGGAACTCCTCAGCATGTTCCGCCTTCATATACTTAATCATGTAAAGTTGAGCGTGAGCCTTAAGGCACTCATTGGCATAATGCCCTAAGTTCTAACACCTGTGACAAAGAATATTGGCTCAAATACTGCCTGTTTTCTATACGGAACCCAAAGCAAAACTCGGTAATGGGGCTCTGGACGATGCTCCTAAGGATGGCAACTTCCCTGCTGGAGGCGCAACCCTGTTGCTTGAACTCTGGCCTGAACCTTGACCTGGTATAAAGTTTCCTATGCCCTAAGACCCTCGATTTCGCATCAACCTCTTCTCAACTGCCTACGCCTTCATCTATGCTTCTCCCACACTGTTTATGCTATGAACAGATAAAGCATCCTGTATTGGCAATCTCAATCCATGAAAGTACTTAGCTACTAACCTTGGTTCTACCTCTACTAACTGATTTCTACCTTTTTCTAGCCACTGACTGATAGAAATCAGTTGTATGCTAGTCAACGGTGTGCATACCTAGCATCAACCTATGCAGTTTTGCATATAATGCCTGCTCGTGATTCAATGGCAGAAATTCTCTGTTCATCTCCTGTTTCAAGGCTGCCCATGACTCAATTGGCGGCCTGCCATCCATATACCTTCTGTAGTGCTGCACATGCCACCAAGTCGCAGTCCTATCCCTAAACCGAATTGTGATAAGCGGTGCCTGCCTATCTTGGGGTACCTCCTTCAAGCGAAACACATCATCAACCTAAAAAGTCCAATCAATGTATTCATGTAGATTCAATCCTCCTTTGAAATCCAGAATTTCAACCCGAAATCCAGCGTCCCATCAGTTCAAATTTGGCTCATGACACTATTGGCGATCGAAATTCCCAGATGGAGCAATATTTTTGTTATGCAGTTGGGCCCTTTGCATCGATGGTTCTTCAAGATTTTTGACTTCTCTCTCTTCATGACCTTCGACTTCCCCACGTTGTTGTCGAGGTGGAGCATGATTTCACACATCCAATCGTGCCATCTTGGCCTGCAATACCTCCATCATCTGCTGTTGTGTTGCTCCCACATCACGAAGATATGGTTCTTCGTCTTTTCGATCCGTTCTAACAAAAATTTTGAATTAAGACTTTCTGGCGATAACGACTTCAGAGGATGTCATCTAGTTTTAATCCTATGTGACCAATTAATCAAACGAATTGATTAAATGTGCTCTTGTTTATCTTCAAAAGGTTGACTTCTAATTATTTTCATCCTTTTCTATATCACAAAATATAAAGCATAATAAATTGCATAACGCATTGGCCCAATAGAACTCTAATTAAAAACACCTAATTGGGCTAATAAAAAAAAAATTTATGGCCCAAATCTAGGAATACTAGAAAATAGAGACCCTTCTTTTTGCAAAACAAGAAAAAACCTTAAATGGGTCTTCGTCTCCAAGTTTCAGCCGCCATAGCTCCTTCCAAAAAAAAAAACAAAAACAGTCCGGCCACTTACCAGCAGCCCATCAAGCTGTATTTGTTGCCTGAATTTCGCTGCCTGCCAACTTTCTGCCGGAAGCTTCACTGTTGCATCTTGCTTCGTGCTGCCGCCGATCACAGCATCTATATTCTGTCACTTCCATTACGCTGGAGGACGACCGCCTATCGGTTCTTGTTCTGCTTGACTGCACACAGGAAGGAAAACCATGGTTGTTGTCTCGATCTGCTGCTGGATCTGCTGGGTCTGCTCGTTTGCACACAGGAAGGAAAATTATGGCTGCTGTCTCGATCTGCTAGACAGAAACACCACCAACTTGCTTGCTTCATGTTGCCACTGATGACTGCTCTGGCAGTCAAGCAATTTCCTGAAGCCGAAATCCTTTTTTTTTTTTCCATCTGCCTGCTACCAGTTTTTTTTTTAGATTTAGCTACTGTTCTTCCGATGACTGTTCTGGCAGCTTCCAAATGTTTTCCAGCGACCATCACTGCCTGGCAAATCTTTTTTTCCAGAATACGGCAACCTTTTCTTCAAAAAAATAAAAATTACAATTCCTACACCTCTTAATTTCGAGGTTTAACAGAAATTTCTAACAAAAATAAATACAATAAAATTTTACAGATCCCTATGCCTCCACTCACGAGACGTACAGAAACTCTAAATTAGAGTCTAAAGGGCCATATATAAACACATAAATTTCATGCAAACAGCCCCCCAAGAATAAACAAAAATTGGGTATCGTTCTCGTTGAGAGAACCTGACTCTGATACCACTTGAAGGGAACTGGATCCCGAATCCACTAGGAAACGAATCCAGACACCCGGGATTTTAAAAACTTTCTCACATTGGAGTTCGAGAATGATACCTGGAATGATGATTTGCGAAGATCTTGTCCTGCGGGATGGATCTGGACGTCTTTATCTACCCTATCTGTCTGGGTGAACAGAAAGGAAAATAGAAGATCGGAGAACCTCTTGAGTGGAGTGGAGAAAAAACAGACTTTCTGTAATATTTTTGCAGAGAGAAAAATTACGTCTGTTCTGTTTTCTAAGGTTTCGGAATGATTGTTTTTCTTCTGGTTATTACAGGATTAATAAATAATCCTTTAATAACTAAAATAGAAATATGGGTTTTCTACGGTCTAAAAGCCCAACAGCCCAACAATCCTTTTATTTAATTGAAGGTCCAAAAATTATTAATTGGATCATGAATCCAACATAATTATTCTGACCCTTTAATTAAAGCCCAATATTTATTTTTATTCTTAACCCATTAAATAATTAATCT